>CABFOV010004616.1:0-30441 GCA_902141375.1 Timema poppense | reverse complement strand
AAAATGCATTAACAATAGTTTCGGCTATTTGTTTCATTAATATATGCAATCCTGTACAATTATATATATAATTGTCAATTGGCCGCAAAATTGCCAACTACCGAGTCGCTGATGGCTGCGTTGTCTGATGGCTGTGATCTTATTTAATCACATATTTATAAGCTGATGACTTCCGCACGTCCATCATAGAGGCTGCCTTAAACTATGAGTGAAGAGTGAAGAATGATCATGGGCATGGGATGAATCCTGGATAGCTCAGTGGTAAGAGCATTGGCGTACTAAACCGAAGGTCCCGGGTTCGATTCCCGTGTCCAGGTGTCATTTTTCAATTTTCAGAATATGATAAAACAAATATATTTTAATTTTTCTTTAGAATAGATAATTACAGCTATAGATCATATCATGGAGCTGGTTAGTTCAGGACTTAACAATGGAATTGGGGCCGATGATGAAACAAAGCATATTTTAAACTATTTTAGTTAACATCTGCTAAAAGGATTTAAAAAAATACTACAAATATTTTTTTATGAGAAATTTATTGGGTACTATACGTGGACTAGGACACTAAGACAGGCACAACATCCAGTCCCAACCTTTAATTTATCAATGTGAAATGTTGAAGCCTCATTTAACAAATTATACATTTTTCAGCCATGATGGATTCAATAGACACGCTACCAACTGTGCTAAGGTGTTGGATTTAACATGTTAATATGTAGGTTAAATATCAAATTTTATCTTAGCGGTTTATCATAAAAAAAGATCTGAGGATGGTGTACCATCAATAAAAACGCCGAAACATGCCCTCATAGAAGACTGAGCTAATAACAAATAAGGAAAGAGAATAAAAATAAAGAAGAAATAATTTTATCGATACGGTTATAATTTGAAAAAAACACAAAAAACTGCTCTTTAAATATTTAAATAAATTTTTTTCCGTCCTTCATTCATGAATCAAATAGTAGAGTATAATTTTTGAACTTTCAAGTGATTTTATATTTCAACTACCAGCTGTACACACCAACGTAAATAATATATTTCCCTTGCACAGTTTAGAACCCAGCCCTTTTATTTCTTATTAAAAAAACTAGATGTTTAATTTTCATAAAAAAATATTGAATTTTAATGATTTGGTGTGTTGCTTTTACTAAATACATCCCAAATGTTCATCTACACAAATTGTAAGGTCTATACATTGCATTTATATATTTTGTATTCGATATTAGTTATTTCGTTAGACCTATCTTTTATTTTTTGGCTTCCTTCTACGATATATTCTTTGGCTAATGGAGTTTAACTATTTTTCTAAGGTGTGTATTCATATTTATTGACTGTGTATTTATTTTTGTAGCTATTTGTCTTGTTTTAAATATTTGTATTAATTTAAGCTACACCCAGCTGTTAAAAGTAGTAACGTAGTCCTCCTACCTTAACAGATGATAATATAACCGTATATTTAATGCTGTACCATAGTAGAATAATGTAAGGTAAGCTTGCCATTCTACAGGATTAAATAGTGGAACGTTATAATATCTTGTTTCTCCGCTTGATAAATCTATGCTTAGAAAGAGATTTGTTTTTTAAAAACTAAGGTTTAGAAATTTTACTAGAAATAATACACACTGTAAAATAATAATAAATACAATACGTGTTAAAGGGAAACATATACCCTTCGTTTACCTTCCAAGGTAACAATCTTACCTTATACACTTATATACTTAGGTATAACTCATAATATATGGTAGTAATACCTTGACAGATTATATTATGGTCTTATATTATAAGTTATACTTTATTGGATCAATATAAGGTAGGCTTGCTACCTCACTGGTTAAATGAAGTGTACTATACACTCACATGTATTTATCTGAAGTATTCCCCCCTCCCTCAAAATTACACACCCAAAAACTCTCTAGATCCACCAATGCTTATCTCATATTAAAATATAAACTATGCAGTTACTTCTTTGTAATGATTCCTTTGAAAATATCACTCAACTAGAAATAAATACTTGAGTGCTAACTGGTTCAACTACTCATAATACCGCTCTGTCCCGGTAGGTCGAGACTGGGTTCGGATCCCGGCTGAATGCACTAGATCAGAACGTTATATTTAATTTACAAGGTGTGAGTATGATATTTTATGTACAAGGTGTGATTATTTTATTTAATATAAAAGGTATTAGTATGATATTTAATGTACAAGATTTGAGTATGATATTTAATGTACAAGATTTGAGTATGATATTGAATGTACAAGGTGTGAGTATGATATATAATAAACAAGGTGTGATTATTTTATTTAATATAAAAGGTGTAAGTATGATATTTAATGTACAAGGTGTGAGTATGATATATAATGAACAAGGTGTGATTATTTTATTTAATATAAAAGGTGTAAGTATGATATTTAATGTTCAAGATTTGAGCATGATATTTAATGTACAAGGTGTGAGTATGATATATAATGTACATGGTGTGATTATGATATTTAATGTACAAGATTTAAGTTTGATATTTAATTTACAAGGTGTGAGTATGATATTTAATGCACAAGGTGCGATTATTTTATTTAATATAAAAGGTGTGAGTATGATATTTAATGTACAAGATTTGAGTATGATATTTAATTTACAAGGTGTGAGTATGATATTAAATGTACAAGGTGTGATTATTTTATTTAATATAAAAGGTGTGAATATGATATTTAATGTTCAAGATTATGATATTTAATGTACAAAGTGTTGAGTATAATATTTAATGTACAAGGTGTGAGTATGATATTAAATGTACAAGGTGTGATTATTTTATTTAATATAAAAGGTGTGAGTATGATATTTAATGTTCAAGATTATGATATTTAATGTACAAAGTGTTGAGTATGATATTTAATGTACAAGGTATATTATATTCAATATGGTTTTACAAATCTATATCCAGGCGAGTATAGGTGCATTTCCCCGGAATGTTCCTGGCTTTTCTTCCATCACGCATCTACAGTAAGTTGTGAACTGAATAGTCAGAGCTGGAAGTAAGGAAAAATAAAGATACATTTTTTTAATATTGTTATATTAAAAGATTATATAAAATACTAAACGTTCTAAACTGAGAACATGTTGGTTGAGTATTAATTTGTTTTAAATCAAAACTCAAGTTTTCTGAGGATGGGTTTACCTAAGTGGTTTCCCAAAGTATCTCAACGCAGATACGGGCACATTATTTTAAATTCTATCATCCTAATCATTATCGCATTAGCGTAATTAAAATATATAACTAGACCCGCTTAGGTGACCACATGGTCTAACGCGCTACTCTCGCAGTGGACTAGACTGCCAATGACGGGAAGCTAGAGGATTATATTTCAGTTGTGTGTACTGAGGTTGATATTTCCAAAATGATTTCCCCCCCCCCTCTCCCTCCATGCAAATTCTGGTACAATTTCTCTAAACACAACCTTTCTTATTTATAAAACCATTAGCGTAATTAGTACATAATCGTGGAACCCGATCGGGTAGTAAGACGTGTTGATAATAAAAAGTTCAGACAAGTGCAATCGTGTTTGGGGCACCCATATTAACATACTAACACTACACTTCACCTTGTGATCAAAGAGCAGTTGGAAAGATTTGAGAAATATCTCTTCACGCGAGAAATTACAATTTCTATTTAGTCAAAAGTAAATAAAACAAGAAGGGATGTCTGGAAGTGTTGAAGAAAGAGAAATGGCCGGAAGGATAATTTCTTCACTCTGAGAAGGCAACAAGCCAAATGTATCTTGGTTATTGGATTTTTTTGGCTGGGTCATTAGCGGAAGTTCGTCAAACACGCTGACAGTCAAATAGGGCGCAGCGTTTCAAATGAGGCGTCACTAAAGTTTAATGGTACTCAGGTGCTTTTCTAAAGTGGAACAAGTAATTAGAATTATACTATGAAAATCACTCTTTAAGAGCTACGTCAATATCCAACATAATCAACCAGGATGAGGGAATTGAATTTTAAGGAAGTGTACTAGACTAGATAATAGCTTCTGTATGTGAAAAGATTCGTTTTACCAAATCTACTCATTTAGGAATGCATACATAAACGAAGAGTTTTTCTTGCCTGCTAGTGTAGTGTTAGTGTAGTTTTAGTGGTGAGATTTTACAAAAACTCTTACCTCACAGATTATACTAACCTAACAACAAACCTGTTTTTTTTTTCAAACCAATCTTAACAATTTTTTCTCATCGCTATCTTGTTCTGTTATCTTCAGGTTCCCCAACTAAAATTTTGTGTACACGCCTGTAATAACCCATACGCGCCACAGGACCACCCCACCTCATCCTGCGCACTTTGATTATCCATGATAAGTTTGGGGAAGCATTCCAACCATGACATTATTGATGTAGATTTTACTATTTGTTCACCCATCTTAGGCCAAAATATCTTTCAAAACACCTTTGTTATTTAAAAAAAACACCTCACAATTTATTTTCTTGTTACAAAGTAAAAGAACACGCTTCATATTTAAACACTATGACAAAGCTATTTTAACACAGGAGAGAATAATAGACACTAAATACTCAAAACTAATGATATGAATTATACTATCTGGAAACGAGGATCATCTAATAGATATATATTACAGTAATAGTGGCATGTATACTAGGCATCGATTGAATTCCCTCCTGTCTGCGATAATTGTACACTAGAACTAAACACTAAGCTACAAATATATGTTTCATGAATAGTAAAGTAATGTGCATTCACGGACGGTTTCAATAATAAGGGCCTTATCGAAACATACATTTATAAATATGCATCATGTGTGCTTAAAAATAACATAATATACACTTTCTCTTTGTGTATACGGGATGAAGAAATAAACGCGAGACTGCTCTACACTGATATATGCAGGTTCATCCTCTGCATTGGGTTGTAAGACAATCAATTATTTAAGAAGTATATACAAATAAATAATTGCTTTTTTATTGTAAAATTATGTGTTTTTTCCTTCATCATATAGATAAGGGTGGACAGTAAATTTATGGTGGATGTTGGTGTATGTGCTCCTGTCTAAATGTCTGTCTGTCTGTCTGTCTGAATAACGGACGAAACAGTTTCCTAGGTTTTGTTCCAACTTGATGTCAGATGTTATTCGTGTATGGACATAACTCAAGGTCAAACCTATAATCCGTTTCTAGCTCTAAAAGTAAAGGTTGTTCATTAATGATTTTGTTTTTTTGTTGAAAACTTGAAACTTCTCTAAAATTGTTCAAACTTTTTTTGGGCAAAATGAAGTAGGTGACCAGGCGGTAAAGGGGTAAGTTTTTGGACTTCTGTGCTGGGGTCCGGGGTTCAATCCTCTGTCCCGGTACAGATTTATTTGATTGCCAAACCCTTCCTTCACCCCTGACAAGAGGTGTATTAATCACAACTTGTGAATGTGTAGAATGACAAACCTTCACCGTGGTTCGGATCCCACGTTAAACTGTAGTCCCTCAATTTCACCTTACAACCACTCTACCATCACACATTATCGTAAGTGCGTATAACCCGAGCTGGTAGTAAGACGCGGTACAATTAATAATAATAATATTTTAGAAAGATGCACGATTTGGTCGTACTACGTATTTTACCCTATTGTTACATTAACCTAAACTATATGGAAGTTAATACTTAATAAGATAGTTTCACAAGTTTGATTGAAATAGACAGTGATGTTTGACCTTGGGCCCAATTGTACATAATTGGACCGCTAATCCAAAGAGTCGGAGATCAATACCCGAGCTGAGCTGTGAGCTCAACATATATTTGGACCATGTTTATGAATGGCACTTAATTGAAATATACCATAAGCCATTATCTTGTCGTGCGACTTAACTGATGGGTTTTTATTATATAATACCGATCCCACATGGCATTGCCCATACCCACTTTGGTATAAGAATTATATAAGCCCCGCCTCCCCCCTGCCCACATAGCGCCCATATCTCTAAAACGTAATTCAAAACCAGATAAAAAATATTTTCTTCAAAAATTTGTTTAAAATATCCTAATTAAAAATCTAATAAAAAAATTAAAAATCCAGCTTCAAGGTGCATTAGGACCCCCTTCCGTCCACCTATGTTAAGAATTTCAGATCTCTGCGTGCCGTAGATGTGGATGGGGATCGCACACAAACAAACAAACACTCCCTTTCTCTTATATATATATACACACACACACACCTGTATAGTTCAGTACAAAGAACATTGACCAATAAAGCTTAAGTTTTTCATACAATTAATTAACATCCAGTTTTTATGCGCACATATCCCACACGAATTACAAACTAGCTTAACCTAGGTCAGTACTAGATAATATAAAATAAAGCCCTAATCCCTAATGACTACTAATTCGATGGCAAAACAAATCCATCTACAAATGGTTGTTTTTAAAATACGACCAAGGTCGCCAAGACTGGTTGAAAAATTTAACCATTTATCTATAAGGATTAGTTAAAAGAATAGATACAAATATTAAATGCATTAACAATTATTAAATTGATAAAAACCCTTTATTAAATTATTTTTTTCGTTAGCTCTTCCCATTACTTGTTCGGGATATAAGCCTATGTTCTAACTACTTCAACATGTTTGTGATGAAGAAGGTCAAATGTAGAAAAAGTGTACCCGCATTTGAGTGTAGGGGGTGTGTTAAACAATCAGGAGAAAATTCTTTCAATACACCAGACCGAGATTCCAACTCCATATTCCTGTCATCAGCAGTATAATTTATTACAATGGTGACACCTTAGACTATGCGGTCATTAAAAGGGTTCTTGACGAATTACATTTTTAAATATCTTATAGTAATAATATTTAGCACCGCGTCTTACTACCCGTTCGGGTTATACGCTTAAGTAGGCCTACTAATTTACAATGAGAGTTAGGAGTTGGTAACGTAGAATATAGATGAAGTGAACCCGCATTTGCGTGGAGGGAGAGTGGAACACAATTTAGAAAAAAAACTCCAGTTCACCCGAGTGAGATTTGAACCTCAATCTCCCCCTCAAGTCTATCTCAACATGAAACTAGTGCGTTAGCTAACTATGCCCCCGAGGTGGGCTATCGTATAGTCTACGTCATGGAGTAAACATGTAAGTTCATGAAGTTCACGAACGAAGGATAATTGTAAAATGTGAGAGGTATAATATTCAGTGCTGCGTTTCTTACTACCACCTAAGTTATCCGCACATTTATATTAATGACCTAAGAATTATGAGGGTATAATTTAAAGTTTGTGTACCTGAATTTGCGTTGATATTGCGCGGAAAATATTTTTATTTAAACTACCTCAACACGCCAAGCCAGGATATAAACATCCGCCTCCCTGTCTATGCCGAACTAAACAACATTAAGGTTTATTTGCCTGCGCCCAGTAGCGAGGGAATGACTGCAGCCTAAAAACAAGATCGGAACAGAAACGTAATCACGTGACGATCGTTAAACCAATCACAATGTTTCAACCCCATCAACGTTGTCCGCTTGGAATAAATTCTGCTTTATTTTTTCTACGTAACAACATCAACTTGAATGGACCATTCAAAATTCAAAACCAGCCTACTCAATAAGTACTCATGTGCCTACAAAGATAAATAGAGGCAGACAGCTGCGTCTACTGTTGTGATTGAAATAAATCATTAAATGGAAAGCCCGTGCGTCATTTTTTCTTCACTTTTGATTTGTTTCACGAAACACTATAATAAATTGCAAACATCCATCGGGATATATTATTATTATTATTATTATTGGCATTTTGAGGCACATCAACACAATAAAAGTCATTGTACCTTTTAAAAATTAAAAATAAATTAGTGAATCCCCATAGGGGATAGTATTTTAATTAATACACATGTTAAAAAAAAAGGTGCATACACTACATTAAATGGACAGTAAAACTGTATAAGAACGTATTAAAAATGTTTAAAAAAAATGTCAATATTAAATAATATCCAAGTGATCCACTCTTAAGTTACATTTGAGTCATTCTTATAAAGATTCGCCTGTTGTATAAATTAGAGTAAACAATTAATTCCATCCATACTGTCGCGTAAAAATTAATGAAGGTGACCATTAAAATCGAGAGACAAGCTAGTAGGGGCATACTTTCGACATTCTACCATCATATGGTACACGCTAAGGGTAGCATACCAAAGGTCACACACTGGAGGTGGATCCCCGATCAATAAAAACCCACGTTTCAGTTAAGTATGCCCAATACGGAGTCTTCCACGACGACTTCCTCTCTTCTAGACTCGCGTACGGAACAGTGCGATGGTGATATAACGTCCCTGATGGACCGCAGCTTGTTATGAGCAGGGGTCGAAACCCACAACTCGTGCCAGGTGCGTGAGACCCCACGCCGAACATAGCCAAAAACATCACACCCAAACTTAATTCAGAGGGAGCTGATCAGCCTCTTTGGCTGCCTGGTCCTCCAGTTTATTACATAAAAGAACAGCGTGACCAGAAATCCAGCAGCTGTTTGAACGACCAATATTAAAAATTGGTTGGTGGATCAGCCGCACTAGAGGATTATAATTAATCTTGGTGGACAGGGCCCACTCATGGAATCCAAGCACGGGAGAAGGGAACGATAGACAAACCACAACGGTTCTAAACTGGGGTAAAATTTGGTCATAAAAAACTGGTTTTACAAGGAAAACCAAATTTAAAATTTTCCACAGTAAAAGCGCATACAACCAAGGCTTTACACTCGGAGCCGTTCTTGTAGATGCGAGTGAAACCTTGAAAGCAGGTGGAAAGAGGATCACAGATAAACCCTATCATGTATGGTATGCGGAGTTGTCGCTTTAGGAACTTGGCAGGATCAAGTTTCCAGGGAGTATCACCAACTGGAGAAGTGAGAATAATCCTTGGAAGGACTAGACCACACGTGTCTAAAACCAATAACACCCGGATCCCAACCGGCCTTGTACCACGCCATTTGGTTTCATACAAGACACGGTGTGATGGCATCGTGATATTAGTCTTAAAAGATTTGTTTATCCACTATAAAATAAAACATGACAATAATCAGCTGTTTCTAGTTTGTAGTTGCAATGCATCATGGGTCAACATATATTTATGCTAGCATGTTTCATACTGTGCCACTCAAACACATTCTGCTCTCAATTCTCAGCAAACATGTTAATCAAGTTTTAGACAACGTAATAAATGCTGTGATGTGCGTGAACCTTTTTCAATTCGATATGATCTCGAGGCGGGGATATAAAAAAGTATCGAGACACGAGAACGAGACGGGAAAACGTCCTTTGAAATAATAATAAAAAAAGGTTAATTATGTTCACCAAAGTAAATAAATAGTTTATAAAATTCCTTTTTGACATTTGAGCTGGCGCTTAATTTGAATTGTCTTATAATTATTTCAAACAAACTCTCATATTTTAAATTAAATTAATAAAATAGTGGTAGGTAAATACAATGTACACAATCTATAATTTAATTTTGTGGTGTAACAAATTATTGTTAAAGTTTGATATTGAAAAAAAATATTTATAACCTAAACATATCTTAATAAAGGCTGTTTTTGTGGGGAAAATGCGGCTTATTTTTGGATTATTACGGTAATACTGGAAATAATAAATTCATGATTTGGTATTTTAATTTATTAAGGCCATTAATTGATTTTTTTTTTTTTTAGTTTTTTACCTTTCGAGACGAGATCGAGATATTTTTTTCTTGAATTTTCAAGATTTTGTTGAGTCTCGCTCGGCCCTTTCATACAGTAAAGATAAAAAATAAGCTTGCATAATTATTTATAGTTCAGTTTGAACAGCAAAATATTAATAAAACTTTGTTTCATTGATAGGCTAGCCTGGTATTATTAAGGATACAAGAAGAAATATATAAGGATTAAAGAAGAATATTAGTCCAACTTTCGAAGGAGGAAAGGAAGAAAGGCAGAATTAATCGGGGCTATTTAAGTAAAGTTAGGCAGGCCAAAGATTAAAAAAAACACCACTTAAATCAATTTCTAGTCTGGGGCTTTGATCGGTTTGAAACTCAAGTTTCTGTGATAGAAAATGTGGAGAAGGGGCAGCGTAAACGTAAAAAATGTATACCAACTTGTTTCCTGAAAACAAAGCATTAAACATTATAAAGAGAAGCAAAATCACGAAAATAATATTTCAAATAATTTTAAATTATTGATGTCAATAAAAAATAGGGTCTAAATTTATTTATATCTATAGTTTTATAAGCTTCCCGCTTTCCTCTGAGTTTAGTTCGTTTGAAAATATTTAGTATTAAACTATTATCTAATTTACCTATCACCAGCATCGATAGAAATGTGGATTAAACGTCTAATCTGGTTCTCCGGCTACGGAGAGATCTGTGCTCCAATTATATCAAGGTGAACCGAAGTTATTTTTAACTAAATGGCGTCTTACTCTCTCCTATAAAGTAAGGGTACAATAAAATTACTCTATATTCAATCTTTCATATCTCTACACAATTATGTGAGGAAACTGTTTTTTAACAAAATTATTCTAATATTTTTTTAACAAATTTCAGGTTTTCAAAAACCATTTATTTGTGAACCACCCTAAAATATTTTGTATTTTTTTACAAATAAAAAAAACATATTATTTATCTTGAAAAATCATCCCCAAATATCCATTAGGAACAAAATCTTCATCGGTAATTTTGAAAAATCTCCAAATTTTCTAATATTTGTCGTAAGCAAACCACCTTTAAATTAATTTAGTAAGAAACATTAATATGATATTATGTATTATGTAAAAACATCCCCGTATAACAATTTTGGACCAAATCTTTCTAGCTAATTTCCAATTATTTTTTAAATATTTCAAAAATTGGTAATCAATAAACTACAATAAAATATTTATTATGTATATTTTAAAAACTTATGATACATTAATTTTGAATTAAATAGATAGCATCATTTTAAAAAACATTTCAAATTACATAAACACAGTCTTCAGTAAACAACCGTTAATTTTATTTTCAGATAAACAAATATACGTCATTTGAAATGTCAAACACTCCCGATATATACCATTTTAAACACAATCTCTAGAACCATGCTTTAAATGAAGTATTTTTGAAAATTATGACAAATAGAAATCAAACCTTAAACGAACTTTTAACGAAAAAAGAAAAATTTGTATGATAAAATACTCCCAGATATAGATTTTAAAACAAATCGTTAAGAACCATTTTTAAAAATTTGGAATTAAAAAAATCACTCATAAGTAAACTACACTTAATTTAAGGGCTAGAGTTCAAGTCAAAATCATCAAGATATAATATAATAATATGTAGTATAAAGTTTGAATAAAATCCATAAAACCATTTCAGATATATAGCCAGGTACAGACAGACAAACAGGGACAACTAATTGTAAAATTCACCTTTTTGGCTTTGTAAAGCGTAAAGATTTATCATAAGCTAGAGGTTGAAAATGTTCTTTTTTCCAATACTTTATCTTTAGTTGAGAAAGTAAAAAAGATAATTAATTTGCCATGAATAATAAATGTATTACTAATGATCGAGTCCTTAGTTAACTTTTTAATTACTAAATATTTCACTCACTCAGTGCCGGTTACATAATAAAGACTAAGTTGGCAACATCTGAAACCACTTAACTTATTAAATATGTTTACTAAGGGCATACCAAATATATTAATAATTGATTATTTTTCTTAATGTTAGAAGACTTTAAACAAGTTGGATATCCCTCTCAACATTTAAAAATACAGAAAGTAAATTAAATCGCAAATATACTGTAAGCCATAGCATTTTATTATATTATATCTACTTTTCTTCGTGTAAAAATCCGACCCTATGTTTATTATTAAAGAATATTGGAAATAAAATCTGATTAAAAACGTGCTTAGAAAATATTTAAATCTATAAAAAGCCAAAATTTACCAAAATATTAAAGCACATTTAAAAAAATAATTAGCACAACGTCTTACTACCTGTACTGTCTGTACGCAAATGTTCTAACCACGCTAGTGAGTTTGGGATGAGGAAGGCTGAATTTAGAGAAAGTGTGCATGCATTTTCGTGGAGGAATAGTGGATAAACAACCCACAATACACTGGACCAGAATTTGAACCCCCAACTCCCAGTCATTGGAAGTCCAGTCATTTGGGAGAGTGACAGCTTTGAACAGGGAGGGGGTAAGCAACCCTTTTGATATCGTGGGCTAATGGTTTTTTAAATAAGCGAATTTGTAGAAAAAAGTAAAGAAAAAAATTCAATTTTATTTTTCTCGTATAGTATTTAGTTGCTAGTCTATTGTTATGAACACAATTGTTTGCTAAATATTTTGCTGACAATAAAAAAATCAGTCTGCGTGCCAAAGGTATCCGACCACTGCCTTAGACAATGTAGCCACCAAAGTGGTTAAAAAAACCCAACAAATTATTATAACGTAAAACGATTTCAGTACAAACCGTATTAGAAACAAATATCAGAGGCAATAAAAAGACATTTCCCAACGAACTAAGAAAAATCTTTAACAGTGTATGGATTAAAAAAGTTAATTAAAAAACGGCACGTATCGTAAAGGAGTTTTTCCTCATTTTTCTCTGCATGCGGTTTTACTATCCATCCGGACTATCCTCATATTCACACTAATGAGGAAAATTACGTATAAAGTGTATATTGGGACTATCTTAGAGGAGAAGTAGGAAGCAATTTAAGAAATAAGCTCTTAACGATTTTGATTAAAGTGCATATCTAAGATTTGTCTGACATGGTCAAAAGAACTGTATCGTTGGCTTAAGGTAAACTCGCTATAATTAATATACTGTATTACATACTAAGATCCAATTTACACTAGTTATTTTCACATAACTTATCTATAAAATACCAATTTATTACGACCTTTGCACCCGCCTTGGTGGCGTAGCTATCTAACGCACTAGTTTCGCATTGAGCTAGACTGCCAAGGATGGGGAAATCGAGGTTAGAATCTCACTCGGGTGAGCTGGGGTGGTTTTACACACTCCCTCAACGCAAATGCGATTTCACTTCCTCTATACTCAACCTTCCCGATTCTTAACCCGTTAGCCTAATTAGCACTTTAGAGTATAACCCGAACGGGTAGTAACACGTGGTGCAAAGTAGATAAATACAAACTTTGTATTTTTTAATTCCTTGTAGAATAATTATAAACAAATGTATGCTCTGTATTTATTCCACCCTGCTCGGAGGGTAAAATGGTGCATAGGTTAGGCTAATACGAAACACATATTTAAACTTGGCTTTTTTAATATTTTATTTAGTAGCTTTTCTAACAAATTTTATAAACCAAAATTAATATTCAATAGAATCATTTGTAAACATAAAAAAGAGGGAAACTGATTTAAGAAAGTCCAAAATTGATGTGCAAAATACAATAATTTGACATATTTATATACTTAAATTTACACTTAAATAATTTATAAGTATTTCAATAAACGTATTTAATAATGAATATCACATAGTTTTTAAACACGTACCCTAAATTCCGAATGACCCCACATAGAACAAAATACAAACCGATACCAAACTTAACTTTATTTTCAAAATTCCCTTCAGATCAAACAAACCTGCTTGACCAATCCTCTTCCAAATCAACCATTTCTTTGACATAATCACACAAAATGGTCAAGTATACTCCCAATTAAGACAAAGAAACTAGAATTAAAATGTCTTTGGCATGTTTTCGCTTGGGTCTGGCTGCTTTTTGATTTGATGTTTTAATGTATTTTATCATATTTGTTAGTATATTTTTGGTGTCATCCTTTCGTTTATCTTCCTTTACTTTTAATTGTTGTTTATTTGGTGTTGTGGTCAATATTTAGGATTGATGTTTGATCCTGTTTGATTTTCTTTTATTGTTGGTTAATTCCATAGCTTTGTAAAAGGATATTTTTTTAAATACTGGCTTTAATATAATGCTTAAACATATTTATGGAGTATAAATTTGCTTGAGGGTGGTTACAAAAGAATGATTTTCCTACAAATAGGTATAAAAGGAGTGTTTGACATGACAAATAACATTGTATACCAGTTTTTGGTCCAAAAATTTGACCAAAGTTAGTTTATTGTTGACCAATTTTTAAAAAAATCTGAATTTTTTAAAAACGGCTTTAACGATTTTGTTTAAAATTGATATCTAAGGAGTGGTTATTCTTTCAAATAACTCTGTAAAATATTTTTAGGTAAATATTTGTTAAAGGATAGCGTACTGGTAAGTGATTATCTAAAGTAAGAAATATTTTGAAAATTGCTCTTACAAGTTCAATTAATCTGTATATCTGGGATAACCTTACATGATAAATAAATCTGTCTTATAGTTTTTTTGGGGGGTAAAATTCTTTGAAGTGTTGTTTATGGGTGACGTTCTTTTTTAAATTCGAATATTTAAATAAAATGGCTCTAGTAATTAGATTCAAAATGGTTATATGTTAATATTTATATATATATTTAATATTTATAGATATTATTTTTTCTAAAAAATTTAGTATAATATTTATTTGAAGATTCCTTTTTGTAAACTCTGAATATTTTTGAAATTATCTATAACCATTGATTTAGTCAAAAATTGGTATTGGGTGATTATTTTAAATGATAATTAACCCAGTATCTTTATTTTATAATATAAATTAATTTAATGATAGTTTAGTTACAATAAATTAGAGAAAATATGACATTTTTTAAATTAACCAGATTGAGTTCAAAATGAGTATGTGGGAATAGTTGTTCATGATAAATAAGAAAAGGTATGTTTATATTTTTTACAAATTACAAATAATTTTAGGGTAGTTTAGAAAAATATATTTTTTAAATCAGAATTTAAAAAAAAATATTGTAACAATTTGGTATATCAAGCGTTTTTATTGTGTTGTTTATTATGATGTGTTTGTTTTTATGAGTAAAACTTAATAAATGGTAATTTACTGAAAACCTATTTTTGAAAATTTTCTTCAAAGCTATAATATACAAAATGAGAAAGTTAGTGCGATTATATCGTACCATTTATTTTAAAATACATTTCAGTATCAAGAGTAAAAAGCTGCCTTTCATTTGACATTTATTTTTAAAAGTGGTTGTAATGCGTAAGCATCAAAGCATATAATTTAGGTAGGAATAGAGAAATGCATTATGAGCTTGTTTGTATGTTTTCGTATTCCAAGCGGCAAAAGCAAAAGTGAACATGCTTGTGGTACTAATTTTACTTAAGACCACTCCGTCACGCCTTGGATCAAGGACTTCATTTAAAGGAATATCATATAGTCTGTTTATAGTAACATTGTCCTTTCCTGAAAGTGTAAACTAAATTAAGCTAAAAATACAGCTGTGCAAGTGGATTTTTGCCATTTTAACAAGTCATATAAAATAACGTCACACGTCAAAATAATATAACTTTCATAAATGTCCCTACTTGTTACAATTATTTTAAATTCTACTTTCATCTTTACGGTAGTATAGTAAATTTGAGTTTCTCCCAAATTGCTATTAAAATGAAAGGGACAGAATTACCATTAATATTAACAACAAAAAACCCACCTCGGTGGAGTAGTTGGCTAACGTGATAGTTTCGTATTGATCAAGACTGCTGAGGACGGAGAGATCGAGGTTAAAATCTCGGTCGGATGATTTGTTTTTTCAATGGTTTTCCACTCTCCCTCCACATAAATACGGGCTCTCTTCGTCTAAATCCAAATTTCCCAATTCCTAATCCGTTAGTGTAGCTGCTACTTAAATGTCTAAACCGAGTGGGTAGTAAGACACGGTGTTAAATAAAAAAATAAAAACATTATCACCAAATAGGGTAAGATTTTTAAGATAGACTTTGTCTGAAAGGTAAACTTAAAAAATATACTTTTGAACTATCACCACGTTGATATTTCAGAAACTAGGAAACAAGTTAAATTTAAAATAGTCACATTTACATCTAAGTCGTCATGATATATGAAATGTATTTTCTTAACCGGAATAATAATATTTTTAATTATTCAATCTAAGCTTTGCATTCATTTTCAAAAACACAGATTTTAATTAGATTTGAACCAAAATAAGTATTAACATAATACACCTTTAGGACATAATTAACGTTTGAAAGATAATGAAACATTAAAATTCATTAAAAATATTATAATAGTAAAAATTTAATATAGATAAAGTAGAAAAAATATTTAATTGTAATTTAATGAACTAATAATGAGCATCCGTATGTCAAGAGGTAAGGGGGAGTTGAACTAATGTACTAGAAAATGGTCGCGATTGAATTATATCAAAGTGAATTGTGAGGGGTTTTATAAAAATGATTTTTACTGGTTTTTTTTTCTTCTTAGCACCGTGTCTTACTAACCATTCGAGTTATACGTTTATGTAATAATTACGCTAGAGGGTTAGGGACGAGGAAGGTTATATCTACAGGAAGCGTACCAGCATTCAAGTGAAGATAAATTGGAAAAAAAAATTGAAAAAAAACACCCTTATTACATGAGGTAAGGGTTCTAACCCCTGTTTCCCCCTCATTGGCACTCCAGTTTATTGTGAGACTGACGCCTTAGACCATGCAGCCACCGAAGCAGATATTTTTAATGTTGATTTACTACCATCACTAAATACAAATACATGGGAATTTCTACACATACCCTTGGGACTTGTTCCACTTAAATTAGGTCCCTAAAAACGTTTAAGGGCTGGTCTCATTACAAAGAATGATAGCATCTAGTTTAAGTAGGTAATACAGCTAGAACCAGACGTCTTAAGAGCCCGTTTCACCCCACAGATAACACATAACTTAGGTAGGTAATACAGCTAGAACCAGACGTGTTAAGAGCCCGTCTCCCCCAACAGATAACACCTAACTTATGGTAGGTAATACAGCTAGAACCAGACGTCTTAAGAGCCCGTCTCCCCCAACAGATAACACCTAACTTAGGTAGGTAATACAGATAGAGCCAGACGTCTTAAGAACCCGTCTCACCCCACAGATAACACCTAACTTAGGTAGGTAATACAGATAGAGCCAGACGTCTTAAGAGCCCGTCTCCCCCAACAGATAACACCTAACTTAGGTAGGTAATACAGCTAGAACTAGACGTCTTAAGAGCCCATCTCACCCCACAGATAACACCTATACAGCTAGAACCAGACGTCTTAAGAGCCCATCTCACCCCACAGATAACACCTAACTTAGGTAGGTAATACAGCTAGAACCAGGCGTCTTAAGAACCCGTCTCACCCCACAGATAACACCTAACTTAGGTAGGTAATACAGCTTGAATTAGACGTTTTCACATTGCTAAGTTTTCTGTATTCTACTTTAGAAAGCAAGGGAAATGAGTATGTTAAAACTGTTTTACTATAACTAAAAATAAATAAAAAAACATTAAAGAATGTAAAAAATAATCAAACCTATCCAAATCTTGCTGTTATAAAGTTAAACCTTCAGAAAACTGTATTTTGGTACATTTTCAGGTTCGAACGTGATCTTTTAACTAATTTCTTGGTTAATCGGTAGTGGGATTTTCTTGTAAGTTAAACGTGCATGCAAATAATTTTAGAATAAAAAAATAATGAATAATTTTGGCATTCAAAATACCTGCATACCTTAACTACTTTTACTTCTAGAATATTCGCATATGCTTACTACTAGAGTAAGGGTGAGGAAGGTAGAATATATAATCAGTGTACCCTCATTTGAAGGGGGAAAAAGTGGTAAACCTTGAAGGAATAACCCCACCTCAGAACAGCAGAACAATATTACAACCCTGATCTCATTATTAGACGTGAACCATACGAGACTGACGCCTGTGTCCGCATGTTCGCTCTTTTGTTTGGGAGGTTAGTCTCAACAGAAAGGACACAAGTATTTGCTTGCATAGATTGTAGGTAGACATAATCTGGATAATCCAAATTTGAATCGCTTGAAATACGAAATTCCCAGGCCAGAGTAGATCACACAAAGCCTCTTGGATAATTTGAAAATCGATTATAAACTTTTGAGAGTATATTTAAGGGTATATTGGAATCTAAACTATGAAGAGATAAAATTGCATAAACACCATTGGGATATTTATAGATACCTTCTTCTATTTTCCATAAACAGGTATTAGTTATGTCATAATAACCCCTAATGGAGCTTGATTGGTTATGAATAGTTTGTATCCATTGAAGCGAAATGAAAGATGATGCAGTGAGTGCTGTAGCTTTCAAATGTAGACTACCAGAATATCTTCCAAATGAAATGATGCTATCGCATATCTTTATTAAATTAATAACTTCCCCAGAGACCAGACTCGCAGAAATTAGAATAGAGCCGAAATATGACATTAACAAGGTAAATCTTGCACAACAGGGCTTGAAAGTTTTAACTGCTGTAACTTGTTAAGGTAAGTTGACAGTGAAAAATACTGGGATTTTTTTTTAGTCTATGACGTCTTGGCAGGGAATTCAACATATGTAGGGATATTGGGGGTTATCTTGTAAAAGAAAGCAAATAGCAATTTCTCAGCCCATTCCATTCACACAGACCTGGTAAGGTGGCCGGCATCCACCTTAACTGGGTGTGTAATTAGTTGGGAATATCTAACCCTCTGTCTTGGCATATTATGTTCTGTTAGTTTGTGTTGTCTCTGGATTCGATAAAATCAAAACAAGAAATCTAATGATATATATATATATATATATCATGACTACCAGACAATCTTCCAAGTACGTGTATCAATCACAACTTGTGTATTTGTGGTATATATATATATACCACAAATACACAAGTTGTGATTGATACACGTCTTGTCAGAGGTGAAGTAAGGGTTTAGTAATCAGATAAATCTGTGCCGGGACCGAGTATTGAACCCCGAAACCCCAGCACAACAGTCCGACACCTTACCCCTAAACCGCCAAGTCACCTTTTAATTATTTGCTCAAAATAGTAATCTTATGCCAGGGTCACGATTAAATTAACATTTACTTAATATACACATTCACATGTTCTCGTATTTTCAATTGGAAGCAATCACATTGCAGTTAACTTAGCATTCACTTAACTTAAGAGAGGTTCGGGGGTGGTCTTTCACGTTAAATTAAGGTGAAGCGAAGGTACCACGTGTTACAGTAGCCCCATGGTTTTTTTGGTGCTGATTGACAGCTCACAACCGACTTTCTGACAGTCAACATTTAGGTATATACCCAAATTTTGACTGTCAGAAGTGACAGCTGCTAAACACATGTTTTTGCAGATCACATGGTTTGGCGTAGGGATACATCATTTGGTCTGGTAACTTTTCAAAGCTGTGAGCTGTCAGTTAGCACCAAATAAGCCATGGTGCTACTGTATAATAAGCCAATCGTGCTGCGTCAACACGACTATTTAGTACTTAATATGTTTTTTTGATTAAGGAATGCAAATTACTTCTTTTGTATAGTAGATGACCTGGCGGTCTAGGGGTAAGGTGTCAGACTTCTGTGCTGGCGGCCGGGGTTCAATCCTCGGTCCCGGCACAGATTTATTTGATTGCCAAACCCTTCCTTCACCTCTGACAAGACATCTTGTTAATGTGGGGAATGCCAGGTCTCCACCGTGGTTCGGATTCCACGTTAAACTGTAGGTCCTACATTTCATCTCACAATCACCATACCATTACACATTAGCGTAAGTGCGTATAAACCGAACGGGTAGTAAGACGCGGTGCTAATAATAATAATAATTCTTTTGTATAGTTCATTTGTTCGAGTTTCATGGACTATAAAACGCCATAGCTTTTTGTTAAACCTTTTTTTAATCCAGTAAAGCTTATATTGCAAGTAATATACTTGCAAACAAATCTTCCCTAAATTCTTGGGTTTCATTTTATTGACAATTTGTTTTCAATCAGTACACATTCATTGTCTTTGTTTTACTCGAGTTTTTACGTTAAGTTACGTGAATCCTGATCAAATACTAGTTTAATTTACGTAAAGTGAATGTTACTTTACGTTAAGCTAATCGTCATCTTTGAATAAGCCCATACTTGGGGTATTGGCTTCGATTTATAGATCATTGTGTTTCTTTAATGAATATTTGGTAGAAATGGGCTTAAATTA
Source organism: Timema poppense (assembly GCA_902141375.1). NCBI lineage: Eukaryota > Metazoa > Arthropoda > Insecta > Phasmatodea > Timematidae > Timema > Timema poppense. The sequence continues at coordinate 10,340 of CABFOV010004616.1, read as the reverse complement.
AAAATGGGTTTAATAAAATAATATTAGGGGAATAGTAAAGTAATGCACAAATAATATTCTTTAAAAACTATGAAACGATTGTTTCAACATATAACTTAATTTATTCTTTGCAAACCATGATATGTGTGGGCAAATAAATAACAGTACTTCTATAACCAAAATAATTCCCAAGCGCACTTTTTGTGTGTGTGTGTATATATAACTTGGAATATACATATACAATTTATTGATTAAACACCATCTGGAAAGTTTGAGGGGGTGGGGGAGTGAGGGGGTTAAACAAAAAGGAAAAAAACCTTTCTTCCTCTCGCTGTCATTCGTGATAATTTTAAGTATGAATGAGGGAATTGTAAAAAAAACAACTCTTAATTAACTCTCCCACTTTGGGTTTCAAAAACCAAACCAGTGAGAAAAATGTCCCTTGGGCTGGATTTACATTAGAACCAAGGGGGTACGATTTGGGGATATTTTAATCTTGTGCATTAAACACGATTGCTTTGTGATATAGGTCTAGTACTGCACAAGGCTTTTTAAGTGATTCTGTCCAAATGGTGGTTATAGTGAACCATAATACCTTTGCTCTCTTTTTAATCTCCCCCATTCTATGGATTGTTCCATCCCTTATACCTCCAACTGCCCTGTGGTTGCCCTACACATACTGTCACTGATATATAACTCGTATTATTCAACATTGTTCATTTAGGGTGTATGATTAATCGCCAGGGACACGAGTATAAACGATAATTCAGTTGCAGTTTGCTGTAATGGCCTTTTCTCTTTCTCTCTCTTTCACTCTATCTCCCCATCCTTCTCATCCTTTACCTCTCACTCTAAACGTAGGTATGGTCTGAATTTTTACGAAGGTATTTCTATTCCTGTATTTTTATCTGTAGTTCATATTAAAGTGTTATGAGCTTTATTTCATCACAGATGGCCAATATTTTTATATTATTGGCCCAAGTTTTGTTCTTCAAGCACAGCATCCATTTAAAATAAAAAGTATTTTGGATGGATACTCTTTGAAAAGTTTTGTGTTCTGAATAAAATAGTAGGCCTGGTTGTTGTTTTATACTTATTTATCTTATGGCATTATTAGCTCAATAATTCTTTGCTGCGCTTACAAACACCGTCTATCCCTATCTTGAGTTAGTTCTATCCAGTCCACCTCAATACACCCTTTCCCTTATCTTGAGCTAGTTATATCCAGTCCACCTCAGTACACCCTATCCCTATCTTGAGCTAGTTCTATCTAGTACACCTCAGTACACCCTATCCCTATCTTGAGCTAGTTCTATCTAGTCCACCTAACTACACCCTATCTCTATCTTGAGCTAGTTATATCCAGTCCACCTCAGTACACCCTATCCCTATCTTGAGCTAGTTATATCCAGTCCACCTCAGTATACTTTATTCCCTATCTTGAGCTAGTTATATCCAGTCCACCTCATTACACCCTATCCCTATCTTGAGATAGTTCTATCCAGTCCACCTCAGTACACCCTATCCCTATCTTGTACTAGCTCTATCCAGTCCCCTTCACTACATCCTATCCTTATCCTGTGCTAGCTCTATCCAGTTCACGTCAATACATCCTATCCCTATCTAGAGCTAGTTCTATCCAGTCCACCTCAGTACACCCTATCCCTATCTTGAGCTAGTTCTATCCAGTCCACCTCAGTACACCCTATCCCTATCTTGAGCTAGTTATATCCAGTTCCCCTCATTACACCCTATCCCTATATTGTGCTAGTAATATAATGACTACCTCATTACACCCTATCCCTATCTTGAGCTAGTTCTATCCAGTCCACCTCATTACAACCTATCCTTATCTTGTGCTAGTTATATCCAATCTACCTCACTAAACCTTATCATTTTCAGGACTGTGTTCATAGTTTTAATAATGAATATACATCGATGTCGCATCCATACCATTATTTGACTCCATTAAAAACGTTCTCTGTTTAATTTCAAATGTACTGGATGATACGACTCAAACATTTAGTTTTGTTAATGCACTCGTGTTTAGTTACAGGGCTATTTGGTGGTACACTCAGTTTACCCTGAAAGGTTAAATAGGTAGTAGACAGTGTTACCTTGACAGATAACAGTGTAGCCTATTTATATAATCACGCGTTTCAGCAAGGCCGTAGCCGGGGGGATTTGGGGGTTCAAACACTCCCGAAATTTTATGAACAAAATATATATAGCTTTATTTATGATTCAAAAAATATCAATAATAATATACAAGTAAAATTAGGGGTCTGTGCCACCATAAAAAAAAACCCACTGCAAATAGCTTCTAGAGGTGTTTAATATTTTTATAATTTCCGGCAATTGGGGGATGTTCCCACCAACGCCCCACCCCCTGAAATTATTTACTGGCTACGGTCTTGGTTTCCTGTACATGATAGTTCATATCCGACAGTGTATTGTGTCCTATCAACACCATTATCATTGGGAGACTAGCTAACATGGGGTTAAATGGAACAAAAATTATGGTAGTTAATTTTAGAGTTATTATAGCAAAAAAATTTGTTAGACTTAATAAATAAAATTTTGATTCAATAAATATGTTAAATTTAATGTCATGCTTTTTTTTTTTAACTAATCATGTTTTGAATACTTCTTTTGGGCATAGCGACATTTTAACATACCGACACTGTTTATATTAAGAACGTGTAATATATTTCAATCAACTCTGTGATACAGTCGGTTAGAAACCGTAAATTTACACGATCACTATTCCACTTGGATCATTTCAAATTAAACATTAATAACAAATATAAAAAAATAGTTAACAGAAATTTCTTATACTAATTATTGTTGAAATACTAAACAATATTTGAACTAAAAAACTGCGCTGTAAAAGTAGTTTTTGGATCATTTTAGAATTGCTTCACAGTTAAGAATTGTGCACAATTCTTCATTCTGTCATAACAGGGACATACTGTAGTTATTAACAAGAAACTTTATTACTTTGTCCCCCATAGTCACCGTGGAAAATGTCAAGTAATCATTCAAATACGAATGCACGGTACACATTTCTTGTATTTTCTCTTCCCTTTTGCGCCCATACCTCGCGCAAACCGGGAGTTGAGTTGGGTCTGCTAATTAATTAATTAATTAATTAATTGCACACTCTTAATAGAAAAGGCTCGTAACAAATTATTCAATGCATATGGCAGAGTTACAAAAACTATTGAGATTCTCATTCGTTTAAGATTACACTAAACGTAAATACTTAAGAAATAATCTATTTATGTCACCTAGAAATGTTTTTGTGAAAAAAAAAATTACTTTAACCAAGGGTATAGAGTAGGGATTATAAAGTTACCCTAAAGGTGGTCTCAAACTCGACAGTGATGAATCACATATGAAAACCAACCCTCAGTTCATCCAGCTAGATGTTAACTAGAATTCTACTGTTTTTTCTATTTGTAAAGCGACATCTTAGACCATGTGATCTCTCGTGAAAGACAACGAGTTTCTTTATTCATAGAATCACAGGAATAGTTTTTATTATATATCTAAGTGAATACGATATTTTATTTTAGGTTTAGGATTTTATTTTTTGCCAGTGTGTTTTATTTTATATTCTTCACATTTTTATCACGACAGAATACGTACCGTATGTAACGATACCTTTATTACAGAGCAGGAAAAGATAGAAAACAAATAGAAAAAAAAATAATAATTCAAATTCAGATTTCATATTTCTGATAACAAATTATAGGTTCGTATGTACGTTTGTTCAATTAAAAGTAGCATCACATGAACACTTGAGTCACGACTGAAATGTTTAGGTACAATCTACCGAACCTACTTTTCTATTAAACGGTACACTTGATTAACGACGTCCATTAGACCCTATCTATAATAGTAGCGCCATATTTATATTCCTGGGGGACATTTATTGATCAGCGGATAGCAGATCTCGTTCGTTTAGACTGCACACTGCCTTGTACCAAAACGGACCAATTTATCAGCATAGGTTTCAATCAAATTATGCCCATTTTTGTGACATGAACTCTACTTTGAATTTTGGGGGTATTTTTTTAATATTATTATTATTATCATCGCCGCATCTTAATACCCGTTCGGATTATACGTGCTTACGCTAATGTTAGGGTGGTTGTGAGACTAAATGGAGGACATACAGTTTAACGTGTGATCCGAACCACGGTGGAGGCCTGGAACTCACCACATTCACTAGTTGTGATTAATACACGTCTTGTCAGAGGTGAAGGAATGGTTTGGCAATCAGATAAATCTGTGCCGGGACTGAGGATTTAACCCCGGACCTCAGCTCAGAAGTCCGACACCTTACCCCTGGACCACCAGGTCACCTTTTTATAATATTGATTTGTTAAATGTTCTTATCTTTTAGTAATAGGAATATCTTGAATTTCTCCAGTACTTCAGTATTAGAGACATTTTAAATTTGTCAAAATATAAAAAATAAAGACTACAGTTGTGAATTAGTGGTCAGTTCTCTTTGATACAGATACAGAGGTTCCGGGTTCAAGTCTAGGCGCTTCCAGATATTTCTGTCATACAGTGGGCTTGAAATCGGGTCAACTCAGTCTCAAGAGGACAAACAAGGAGTTATACTTGAACGGAAAAGGTAGTTTAGTTTATAAAACAGAGATTAAGTTTGTTGTGATGACCACATGACAACCTCTATCCACAAATGTCAGCACTATCTTCACCAACAGACGGTAGCCACTTGGTCTGTGTGATCAGATTGTAGGCTGACGATATGGAGTTATAAAATGAAACAATATATCGAACCCTTATCCTAAGACAATGAATTGAAATCACAATAATTATATTCAATTTTTTAAATAAATTAATTTGACCAGTATACCCTTGCCAGTGGACACGTGGTCTGAGTGTTGGAACATTTAATATGGTTTGCGGTGACCAGGAGGTCTGTGCTTGGAATCCAACTGTGTGAACTGTGCTATATTTTATTAAATTACTTCTCACCTTCACTTCTACGCAAATGTGGTTACACTTACTCTAAATTATATCTTAATGATCTCTTAGGCATTCATGTATTAAGTTTATCATGAGTGAAATTGAGGCTTCTCCTCAAGCAATGATAGATGGATAACATTTGTAAGACGCGTTCAGAAAACTAAAGTTAAAAATCTGGAAATTTAAAAATAATTTGAAAAAATATTTATTAATCTTCACTGAATCTTAATACATATTCAGGCTACAGACATATATTATAGTTACTGTAATGGGGTAATGGTGAAGTAGGAAGCATTTTAAAGTGCATATACCCGCATTTGCGTGAAAGGAGAGTTGGAAAATGTTTAGGAAAAACCCACCTCAGTACACCCGACCGGGATCGAAGGACGATCTTCCCCGTCAATGACAGTCTAGTTTATTGTGAGAATACTACCTTAGGCCATGCGGCCACCGAAGAAAGTTGCAGGTTTATAATTTGATTTAATATTTATAAAGTTCATCTAAAAGTTTATTAAAGGCTTCCAATAATACTTCATTGTGGATAACTGTATCTTTTATCTTTTTATTATTATTTTAGGTGACTTGGCGGTCTAGGGGTAAGGAGTCAGACTTCTGTGCTGGGGGTCCGGGGTTCAATCCTCGGTCCTGACACAGATTTATCTAATTACCAAACCCTTCCTTCACCTCTGGCAAGACGTGTATTAATCACAACTTGTGAATGTGGGGAATACCAGGCCTCCACCGTGGTTCGGATTCCACGTTAAACTGTAGGTCCTCCATTTCCTCTCACAATAACCCTACCATTACACATTAGCGTAAGTTCGTATAACCCGAATGGGTAGTAAGACGCGGTGCTAATAATAATAATTATAATATTATTATTAAATACCATTGAAGTACCCTGCTTTTCCTGGGAGAAATATTTTAAAGTTAAAAATAGTAAAAATATGAAAAATTTCCAAGAGGGCAAAAAGGTAAAACGGTTAAAGAGTTTAAAAATCATATATTGTTAAAATTTTAAAATTCCTGCTTCTAGGTGCATATGTCCATGCAAATGGGCTACTAATATTTAAATTTCAGACCTCAACGTGCGGTAGATACAACAAAACGCTCACAACAAACAAACTTATCATTTTATTAATATTATATTAACGTGTTAAGAATGAATTTGTTCACCCATTCAGGCAACATGAGCTTACAGTTTGCAAATAACAATCTTCTTAGGAAAATCAGACGGTATATTTAACTTCCAACATATTTAAGGGTTTAACACCTCTGACAAACCCTATTTTATAGGAAAGGAATTTTGTAGCTTGATTATAGCTTACGCGAGTAATTTTCTTTTCAATAGAAATAATGAGTCTTTAAGTGTGCTGCAATCAATGGTTGCTGGATTCGTTATTTCCAGAGGCCATTTCGTGGATGGTTCCTTTCTTCAATGTTTCGAATTCGGCTCATGAAACTTAGATCCAGTATTAGAAAGAGAGGTAACCAATAAATATTTTATCAAGGTTTTAGACGGACGAGTTTCTCATATAGAGATAATTAGACGTTGTCGATGGTATTAAATATGCAAGATAGCCTGTCATTTCCATCGTATATTCCATGCAAATAAAGCAGACGTGGATGTTTTACGTTTCATTATCTACTCCCTCTAATACTAGTTAACAGGTCTCACAACTGGAAAAGTAATCAGTGATTTAGCTGTCTCAACCACGCTTCAACCAAACAACAATTTCAATATTTTAAAACATTTCTACGGTGGCGGCTCGTGTACAGGCACTGCGGAACTGTAGCACCCCCTATTTCCACTTGATATTATCGATACCATTTAATATAATGAGTCTTTTTTTTTAAATTCTTTTTTATTTTTGTAGTACAATATTCATTCCTTAAGCTTAATGTCAGTATTCAGTAGCCATCCCCCAGTTTATTTAAAATATACACAAATCTTTGTGTGGAGAGGAAGGCGGGACTGCTAGGTAGAGAAAGCACTGTTGCTCTCGCAGTGCCGGCTCTGGTGTGATGGTGGAAGTGAAGTTTTTTTTACTCAGCGTATGTTGTGCTTAAAAACCGTGTACCATATTCTTGAATGTGATAAAGTGTAGAAGAGTGTAGCATTATATTATTATTCTGCTTCCAGCTATTCTATTTGATTCTTTTTTTTTTGGTGCTTTTATTTAACAGAAAGACTAAATGCGCTTGCAATACTTTCAATGAAGAAAAATTTCCTCAATTTTCATCCAGAGATCAATGAAAAAATTCTTGAACTTTTTTCGCAAATTAAAACAAGAAAAATATATTTCATTTTTAAATGAAAAGATCTGTAAGAACTGTAACAATTTAAGTTAAAGTAAGTAAAAAATGTTTTTTTGTTAAGATTTTATCAATTTTCTGAATAAATTTTTCTTTTTATACATGTTTTTTTTTCTTTTACACAGTTTTAAAACCAAGGCTAAAAATTTTCTGGAGAAGCACCCTCACTAATTTTATCTATGAGTAGCCACTGCATTTCTATAATCAAACGATAGTGAGGCTCCTAAGTGACATATATGGCCGTAATTAGGGTCACTATATTTTCAACCTTTACCGTTTTCATGACAAATATAATTAGAACTATAAATTTTAATTAAAAAAAATATTTATTTAATTATTTTTTTTTGCGTAATAAGCTTATCGCTAAAAGGAAATTAAAATACGCCAATCACTGTATCGATGGTAAAATTATATAAGCTTATATTTCTAGCCAATCTCAAAACACCAAATAGAAAAATTTAATTTTATAATATAAAGACAATTTTCGTTATAAACTAATGAGTCAGTTGATGAAAATAACATCACCTTTTGGTTGTGGTAGTGTTTGGAGAAAATAAGCCTACTACAATTATTTGATATACATAAGCCAAACCACTTATTTATTAGTGTTCTGAATTGTGACCATACTTTTTGAATTATTACATTCGAGCTAAAATATGACATCAATTGCAATATTTAGATAATTCCTTTAGTTTCTTTCTTGGTATTACATAATCAACCTAAATATTTTACCAAATGGTAAACTCTATTTTATTGTGATTTTTTTTTTAAATAATAATTTCAAAGAAAATGAAATTTACAATTATTGTGTTTAATATAGATGGGATAACGTTACGTAATGTTTTTGGGGTGATGTCCAGTTATCCTGCAGGGCTAGTACCGATTTTTAGCATGGTACAGTATTTACAAAACTATTTATTTTTGTAGTTATAGAAGATAATATTTTGAATTTATCATCGGGAACATCATCTTCTAATTTGCTTTCTTGACAAATTTTATTTACAAGTTATATTTGCCAAAGTTATGTAGACTCACGGTTTTAATTAAAGTCCTTATTTATTATTAGCACCACATCTTACTACCCGTACGGGTTTACACACTTACGCTAATGTTTAATTGGTAGGGTGATTGTGAGATGAAATGAAGGACCTACAGTTTAACGTGGGATCCGAACCACGGTGGAGGCCTGGCATTCCACATATTCACAGGTTGTGATTAATACACGTCTTGTCAGAGGTGAAGGAAGGGTTAAAGTCCCTGTTTATAATGTGATTTACTCGTATATAGATTCCCATGTAAAGGTTAGAAAATACCAATGCTTAATTTTATTGATTATAACTATTATTTGTTCTAAGAGTTGTTTCGGTGATTAAACTTTGTTATGATCCATAATGAAAGTAGAAATAAAATATTAAAATGTATTCAAGTTTCTTTTCGGATACTTTTTTTTTTGACATGGACGATAAAATTAATGTTATTTGACTTGGTTTAACTCAGTGTTTCCTTGAATTTGAAATTAAAATTGACTTTTAATAAGTAGTTTTGTATGATAACTCCTCCCACCTTTTTTTATCCCTTCCGATTTTTTTTTCCCTGCCGCTTTTATTTTCCCTTCGGATGCTCTATTTTTTTTAGCATGTACACAACTTATACATAGTAATAAAAAAAATAGTCACCCGATTCTATGACTGTGTGGTCCAACGCGTAATTCTCGTGTTAGAATGAACTACCGATGATGGTGGGTGGGGGTTGGGGGATTGGGATTTGATTCCGGTCGGGTGCACTGAGAGAGTTTTTTCTAATTTTTTTAACACTCTTCTTCCACGCAAATGCGGGTGCACATCCTCTCAACAAACCATCCTAATTCCTAAACTATTAGTGTAATTAGTACATAGGCATAAAACCCGTACGGTTAGTAAGACGTGGTGCTATTAAATAAATTAAAACAAAAAATATTCGCCTGTATGATATATATCTGTCCTGCTCTTAATAAAAAATTATTTCTACCATAAATATAGGAATTGTGTAATATTCAATCTATATTGGCTATGTTTTGTTAAGTTAGTTGTTTTTTCCAAAATGAAAGCCAGAGCTTAAGAAGTTCGGTGAAAACATACACAGAGTGCTGCTTGTAAGAGGTCGCCGTAGAAAGTAGAGTGGACCAGATGTTAGCAGCTGTGTTTCGACAGCCAAGAACAGGTAAATACTAGAAGTAAAGAAGGTCTTTTTGCGAACATCGTGATGTATAATGTTGTCGAATTTATCCTAACTGGGTAATAAAAACGGAAAAGTGTTTAAAGTATAAAAATCTACAATGCTTACTACAATGGATCTCCAAGCAAGCTAAACATAGTACTGACAAACACATTTCTAATAGTATTATATTGTCGAGTATTGTAGTAGTACCATTAACCCCCTTCTAGCCAGCCTCTGGACTCCTGGACCAAAGGTAACTTTTTTTTACCACCACGTCTTACTCTTTGTTCAGTTTATACGTCTATGTAATAATTGCACTAATGTGTTAGAAAGTATAAAAGCTCTGCTTAAAGTAAATGCACCCACATTTTCATGTAGGAAGAGTGGAATTTTTTTTAGGTTAAACCATTTTCAGTGCACCTAAGCAGGTTTGAGCCCCGATCTCTCTGTCTTCCGCAGTCTAGTCTCTTTTGGGAGTAGCGCCTTAGACAACGTTGTCACCAAAGTGGGTGTTCCAGGTTTGATTCATGGTTGGTACCAGGGAACTTTTCTCGAAAGGGGAATACATTTAATGGTCACAAGGGTTTGATTAATTAGGCTTAAGATAAGTTTATGTGTTTCCACTGGTTCCACACCGTTATATTCACTATCACCATCATACTCTCTATAACCCTAATACTCTCTATCACCATCATACTCACTATCACCATCATACTCTCTATAACCCTAATACTCTCTATCACTATCATACTCACTATCACCATCATACTCTCTATAACCCTAATACTCTCTATCACCATCATACTCACTATCACCATCATACTCACTATCACCATAATACTCAC
>CABFOV010004615.1:17423-44543 GCA_902141375.1 Timema poppense | reverse complement strand
TGTGTGTGTGTGTGTGTGTGTGTGTGTGTGTGGTACGTAATCCTTGTGTATTTTAGCTCTAGTTTATTTTTAATACTTTGTGTGTTTTTATATATATTATTTTGTTAAACTTCAGTTTAATTGTATTGGCTAAGTGTAAGAAAAGGCAGTAGCCTTAACTTCACCCATTAAAAATTATTATTATTATTATTATAGACCTATTAACCTCATCTCGACTCTTGCAAAAATAATAGAAAAAGTTGTCAAAAATAGACTCTTGGAACATTTAAATAGAAACGACTATTTTTTTCTGGACAATGTGATTTCTTGATAAACTCTAGAACTCAAGGTTCAGCTACAGACCTAATAATAAAAATTCATAATACTATTGACACGGGAAACTTGGTAATAGGTTTGTTTATTGACCTAACCAAGACTTTTGATACAGTTGATCACATGATATGGATTGATAAATTGAAGTCTATTCAAATAGAAATGTTGCCGTTAAATATGTTCAAATATTAGTTATGTTATAGATACCAAAAAGTTCTGATAAATAATGAGAAAGGCTCAAAATACTACAGTGACTATAAACAAATAATGTGTGGCGTTCCTCAAGGTTCAATCCTTGGACCCATTATTTTCTTAGTTTATATAAATGATTTACACAAAATTAATTTGAATGGCCACATTCAGTTTTTTGCAGATGACACTTGCTTATATTATGGGAATATTAACATAAATGTTTTACTAAATAATATAGAAACCGACGTCCCTCCTTTGATAGACTGGAATCATACCAATAAATTCAATTTAAAAAAACTAAACTTATCCTATTCTCAAAATCTAGCTACAAAAAAATAATGGAAAATGAGATGCTGGAGTATGTAGCCTACCACATATCTGGGTCTAGCTATTGACAAGCATCTTTTATGGGACAGTCACATAAATAATATAACAAAAAAGATAATTCATATTGCAGGAGCATTAAGCCGATGTGCATATGCATTAACCAATTCAGTAAAAATAACTCTTAATTTTTTTTGGTACACTCAAATGAGTTATATTTGGGGGTTTTCTACCAAAACGAGACTTGATAACTGCACTCCAAAATAGAATTATTAAATCACTATATCAATTACCTGTTAGAGAATATAGACCTTTTGAAATTTATAAATATCTGGATTTAATTCCTCTATGTAAACTGATTATCTACAAAAGAGACATTCTCGTTTACAAATTAAATGAAATATAACTTAAAAGTAGCCACAAACTAGAATTACCTCAGTCAAGTCACCATACTTGAGGCTTGGGCGCTAGTCTGTTTGTAAATTTTAGAATTATTAGTAGTATTGATTCTTTCTGTTGCTTGGAATATTTGGTTTCAATAAAAATTGAATTGCACTTGTGGTTACTAATAATAGTTTAAACTTTAAAATTTTATCATCTTTAATTTATATATAAGATTTTGTAGACGTATTTCTGAATAAATTATAAAGTAATTTATTTCTGAATAAATTATAACGTAATTTATTTTTATTGGTTTATAAGTTAGGACTTTATCGATAACCAATTAGTTTAGTGAGAAAATACAAGTATTATAATAAAATACTACTTAATTTTATATTATAATGTTAAATGCTAATATGTCGAAATCTTCTAGGTTACTTCAAAGCTGGTGGTCTCACAGAAGTTGGGAAGTCAATTCTTTGTGTAATTTATTTTAATCAAAGTTGATATTTGAATTTAAATTTAATGATATAGTCGGAATTCACAAAGGTGATTCAGGCGCTTTGTTAATATTTTAGAGGAGATGTTTAAGCTCCTTATTGATATAGTAAAGTTTCAAAGGTTTAATTATTTAACCGATGTGTTTAGTTGGAATTTACAATTGTGATTCAAGCCCTTTGTTAATTGTATTCAAGAACTCTTTAATTCTTTGATATTTCAATAGAGGAAATACTTTTTACCTTTATATTTAAATTTCTTTATGATCTTTATTAATATAATAAGGATTCAAAGGTTTAATGATTTAATCTTTTTGTTTAGTTTGAAGTCACAAGGGTGATTCAGCCTTTGTATCAACTAACTAGAGGATATCTTTAAGCTCTTTATTATTACATTAATGATTTTTGATTATTATAGGGCCTCTTCTATACTAATCATATACATACATAATTTATGTTATGACTGTTTTGTTTCAAACGTAGTCTACTTCAAGGACTACTATTAGTTTGAGATTGTGAAATGTATCCTCAACTAGACTACGGAGGTGCAGTCTTTGCCATATGTATATGATTTTAAATATTAATTAGTGCACCTTGTGAAGCCATGTATTATTTTTGTTTACCCCTATTGCCTTACTTTGAATAAATGATTCAATATTTTTTTAAGCTTGCAAATGTTCCTATCTTTGTTAGATTAAATTCCTTATAGATTCCAGCCACACTCTTCCCGTCTATTGTGTCTCTAGCGGTTGGATTTGGAGGCGGTGAACGGTACAGGCTGTCCCAAGAGGTTTTTGTAATTGGATATCTAACCCTGAAACTAATGGTAGTTTACTGAAGGTCAAAGAGAGAAAAATAGATTTTCTCAAGATTGGCTCTAAACGATTATAATTAAATTTAATTTCTAGGCATTAATCAATATTATAAACTATTCTTATTTTTTTCGGATAAATTAACTAAAGATTCCGGTTTGATGCGTAAATTTTCATTTTTTATCACAGCTCATAAACTATTTGATCTATTAAATTACTTATCAGAAAAGTATGTAGGTCTATTTATAATACAAATATTTTATTTGAAACATAGTTTTATAAAACCAATCATTTTCAAGCAAAACACAAATTTATATATATAATTTAATTTTAAAATCGTTATAGCCGATTTTAAGAAAATGTTTTTTTTTCTTTGCCCTTTATTAAACTTCTATTAGTTTTAGGTTTAGACAGACACACAGATCAGACGGAATTGCAAAATCCACTTTTTAGTGTTAGGTGGTCATGAAACGTCGAGATCTACCAACATCACGGGTTGAATTTTTTTTTATAGTCACAATAGCTTTTAGTGTTCGAAAATTTAAATTTAGCTATTGTGACTATAAAAAAAATTAAATTTAAATTTAAATATATATATATTTAAATTTAAATTTTCGAAAACTAAAAGCTATTGTGACTATAAACAAAAATTCAACCCGTGATGTTGGTAGATCTCGACGTTTCATGACCACCTAATCACTAAAAAGTGGATTTTGCAATTCCGTCTGTCTGTGTGTCTGTCTAAACCTAAAACTAATAGAAGTTTAATAAAGGGCAAAAGAAAAAAAAAACATTTTCTTAAAATCGGCTATAACGATTTTAAAATTAAAATTCATATCTATCATTGAATGAGATTACAAACAAAATTGATATTTTAATTTACCTATAAAATACTTTACAGAAGTGGGAATTTCCTTATATCACCATTATTTAAGATAATAAATAATTTATCATTGAAAATTGTAGCACTATTAAAAATAAAAATTAAAACTTTGATTTGAAATACATCTTTACTAACCCAATGGTTTCGGAGATATTGGCAAATATATTAAATACAATTTTGTGATCTTGAATATTCAGTGATACTAATTAAATTATAATGCAAAATTAAATTCTCTAGTTTCATAGAGTAAGTAGATAAGTTAGACTCTCAAAACCTTTATGTTCTTTTTTTATTTAACCTTTTTAAGAGAAATGTTTGTAAAGCAATGATCTTTCACTATCATTTTAGACTCAATAGTTAATATTTACCTATTTATTGGTCTAAATTAATGAATAAGGAATTTAATAAAAATGCTAACACCATAAGTTGTGCAACCGCTAATAAAATATCGAAAATTTTAACTGGAAGTCAAAATTTTAATACAAAGTATTGAATTTTTTGGCCCGATAACAATTTTTTTTTGCCCAAAAATTCTAGTCAGGGATTTAATTATTTAAAAATAAAATCGTTAAACTTAAATCCAAGTGTCAAAAAATGTTTTGTAAAGTATAACGCAATACTATTTGTAATGAGCAATATTTGCTTCCACACTTGTACATTAGCCTCCCTGTTTTAGTGAACCACCAGTGAATCATGTTCATATTTTGTTTGTTTTGATTCATCTATCACGTTTATTGTTCTACAGAAATGAGGTTTGCTTATAAAAAATATAAGCATTGTGGAAGCGTTGTCATTGTCAATAGTAAAGGGACATTACCCCACTCTACCCTCAAAACAAGGTTATTGTAATGTACATACTAACTGGTAATAACTAGGAGACAGACCGTTGTAAATTGTCATTTAGTTAGAGTAATTTTAAATGCATAATGATGCGCTTGTGTTATTGTTAAAAGTGTCACATGTGAATTTCTTAATTATCTTGTTTGCTCAAATTTTACTTGTAGTATGGAGATAGTTTAATTATTTTTTTTTAGTATTTAGTAAGTGTTTGTAGTCAAGATTGTCTTGTGAGTGCAACAAGTATTGTAATTACTAATCGGGTGCGCAGAGAATCAAGGAAAAGCACAACGTGAACAGTTTATTTCCGGCATAAAGGAACTTTGAAAAATTTCTAAAACCATTGTCTTCTCGTTTTACTGTCTCCGACTCATTAGTAAATAAGGACTATGACAATAGAGCATATGATTTGTCAAGTGAGTTTGTGATGCCGTTTTCATCTGCCGGTGTAAATATAGTCAAATGATTTAATTTATTTTACTTTATTTACTTAAATAAAATAAATTTAATACACACATCCGAGATACTTAGAGGTTTAATACAGGTTATTTCAAATTTATACCATATTTCCTCTTATACACAACGTATGATGTTTTAATTAAACCTAAATAAATATATATTTTATTTAATTATTCCTAACAAATCTAAATATGGTGTAATAGCTACCTAATGTATATAAATAAAACATAGGAGTGATTTTTTTTAAACATTTTACTTGACACACTAATAATACAAAATGGAAATAATTTAAAAACAAACACTTTATATAAATACATAGAGAGGTGCTAGCTAAAATATTTTATTTTATATAATTACATAATAGAGCTGCAATTTGAAATATTTTCTTTATATAAATACATAAAATTGTTGATATTTTAATTAATTAATAATTTAATATACATAATTCAAAAAGGTGCTATTTGAAATATTATAATTTATATAAATACACAAAAGATGTTCTATATAAAATATTGTACTTTACATAAATGAGTTGCTCTTTGAAATATTTAACTTTATATAAATACTCGAAGAGTTGCTATATGAAATACTTTTCTTGATATGACATTTTTCTTTATATAAATACATCAAAGAGTTGTTATATTAGATATTTTACTTTATATATAAATACATAAAAGAGATGCTATTTGAAATATTTTTCTTTATTTAAATACATTAAAGAGTTGCTATTTAAAACATTATATTTTATATAAATAAATAAAATAGATCCTAGTTGAAATAATATACTTTATATAAATATTTAAACGAGATGCTATTTGAAATATTGTTCTTGATATAAATACATAAAAGTGGTGCATTTAAAGGAAATACACACATTTTGGTCTGAATACATATTGATAAATAGACAAATCAGTGATATTGTAGGAAAATAGGAATTCCTAAAGAAATGGGAGTTAATAATTCCATTGTGAGTAAGAGCTAAGGGTGTTCTTTTTGCTCTGAAAATAGAAAAATATTAGTATGTTAGCAAGTTTAAGCTACTTTAGCTATCATTTTTTCTACGGAGGATCAAAGTCAATTTTTATAGCTTTTTAGTAGATTGTAAAAAACTCATATAATATAGCTTAACATTTTGATTGGAATGGTTCATATTTTTATTTTTAGGTTGTGTCTCTTAATGAATCACCTAATGGGGCTATCATTTTATTTCTGTGATCTTTCCTTTATTAACCATAATATATTAAGTTTTACTTTCTCATTTAAAGATAAAGTATTGTAATAGTTAATATTTTCTACATCAGGATTATGATTAATATTAACGTTTCTTGTGTACCTAAACACAAAAAAGGGGATTTTACATTTATGTGTGTCTTTGGGAATGGATCTGAAACGTTTTATTGGATTAGGTGCAAATTTGATACCGCTTTTAAATTTTATAAATCTTTAAAAAGGGATTTTTTTGACCATATTAATTTTAATTTAATTTACTTATATGCTATTAGGAAAATTCCAATTTATTTTAGATTTTATATAATAGTAGTATTATATATTTGAAGTGTGTGTGATATGACAAATATAATTTGATTGTGGTAGATGGGAGGGGAGTGTGGTTAGAGCTTAATTATCGTAAGTTTATATATGTACACTTTTGAAAAATCAGAATTTCCCTAAAAGTCTGTCCTAGCTCATTTTTTAAAGTGGAGATCTGTTGAGGGTTTTACATAAAAAAATAGTACTTTTTACTGGTTTTTCAGTGACATCTTTTATGAAGCAGATTACCAATGATTAATATTTTAAAACTGATTCTAGGGATTTGGTTTAAATGGTCATTTTGGATGATCTTTACATGAATAAGGCTGTATATAATTTCTCCTTAATAACTCAATGATAAATTTTAATGGTGACTGATTTTAAAAAAATCCAAAACAACACGATATATCTTTTCATGAAAATTGATACCTAGTATTTTTGTGTCATAATAAATAAGAATTGTCTCTTATTTTTTCAAAATTGTGTGTAAATATATAAGGTTTAACAAGGAAATATTAAAAAATTAACAATATAATATACAATATAGTTCAACACTTATACATGTAATCTGGTTTATATTATAGATAAAAAAAATTCTACAAAAATAAAGAACTTATTTTGTTAAAAGCTTACTGATAATTAGTTTTTGAACATTTGAGTTTAAAAAAATCAATAATTGAGTTTAATATCAGCATAGTGTGTCTTTTGAATATTTTTTTAGGAAATTTTATTTAAGCGTGGTTTTATGAAAAGTAATTTTTGAAAATTTTATTCTAAATTACCATGCACTATATATGAAATTTCTATGGTTGTGTCGTAACATTTATTTTTTAAATAGTTACTTTTCTTTACCAAATCTTATCAATAAAACGTAATAATCTATCAAATTGGAAAATATTTTAAGTATTTAAAAATTGATAGAATGTCAAGTAGAGAAATATCTTACTACCACCATCTTAACTTTAAATTTTACATCTATAATAGGTGATAATAATGGCCAGAGAAATAAAATACTTGTAAAATTGGTAGGGATATATCTTATTTAAATATTTAGTATTTTCCCATACATTTCACGAAGAGATAAATTTCCATTTTCACTATAAGAGACAAAATTTCTTTCAACATCAATATATTATGTATCATCACAAAAATCAACGGTTGGCATAAACCAAATGTTTTGTATTTTTAATACATTTTTCTGCATCCACCGGTTATAATATAATATATATATATATATATATACATACATACACACTCAATTCTAATAATAGCATGGTGCAAGTAGGGTCCAAATAAAGTCAATCTACTCCTTAAGCACGAGGTTTTTGATTGAATTTAACATTCAATATTTATGTTTAAACAAAATAGTTAAAACAATTTAAAATTTTCTCGCCAAATGGCAAGATGACATTTATATTTTTTAGAGTAATCCATTTTATTCTCAGTCTATCATAGCTATTCCAAAACACTTAAATTTATAGTCTTAAATGTTTACCAATATTACTAATAAATTATATATTAATAACAAAATGAAACAATACTGCCTAGGTAACGTACACCACACAACTTAAACATAGTCCAATAATGATAACGTAAAATAGTGTTTGGAGGTGCTCCAAAATTAAAACCTAAGTCCAACAAAACCTTTAGTTATCACAGATGAGAAATACCGCTAAAAATAAAGTTATTATTCAAATCCTAAATAAAACCACCTTCGACCATTCTTTGAAGAGATGAACTTAACACTGCGACGAAGGGTGAGTTTCTATCTCCCAAGCCAATGCCTGCATAATAGGAAGCGTAGCAGTCATCCACAACGTGAAGCAAAGGAGAATTATCCTTATAATACTTCGGCTGGTTTACAATTGATCTTCCATATATTTTAAACGTTAGTCTACAAAATTTTTGTATTGATATATCATATAAAGGGCTTCGTTTTCATCGGGAATTATAACAAGTCTATTTATAAGGGTAATGAAAAATGGATCCTTTATATCTATATTTTGATTAAAATATCCATTTAGCTAATTAATGAAATGTAGAGACTTTAAGATCATAATACATGGAATCAATGTCTTATAATCAGTAGAATATTTTGTGGTGGCAAAAAAACTTGTCAAACAACCTTGATAAGCATTATTAAATATGATGTTTAGAAACAAAATAAAGGTGATTATAAACCTCTGAGGGAGAAAAGAAGGCTTACACTGCGTTGATCCGAGAATGATGATTCTTAATGATTCTATGAAATTATCTTTGAGAAACTCTACACTTCCTTCAAGCATATCAAGATTAGAAAGTAATCTCCAAACACCCGTTATATAAAAGATTATAAATAAATAGTCTCCATACATTCTTTGTAAAAGGTAAAAAAGTTTCATACATCTTGGTATCTCTCGCGCTTTTGGTGTAATTACAGTAATGCTCGCTTCAAAATTAGGGTATGATGTCTGTTCAAGGTTGTAGGGCTGTATAGGTTCCATATTTAAAACTTTTGATCAGAAGAATTGAATTTGCTGTCACTTGCTTTAGGTGGTGTGAAAATTAGAGTAGCATTTATCTTCTTCATTATTAAGTTATAATTGTCAATCTCACGTCCCTCAGCCATTACATTTTCTTTATGATCATTGAATTTTAAAAAAGTGCACTTTAATCTATTTACCGTGGTTATATTATAGCCTTGAGTATCAGATAGTTTATTCGTAAATAAAGGTCTTAATATATTTAAATAATTTGAGTTGATATTTATAATATTTTTACTATTTACAAATGGATTATAAGTTAGTATTTGTAATTTGGTAATTTCTTTAGAGTACTTATTATTATAGGAAATCCCATATGGATTCTTGTACTGGAATATAACCATTAAGTTGAACATATTAAAGTTTTCCCAGCCGTCTCTAAACATTTCCGCTATCTTGTCAGTTTCCTCTGTCACAATTGGGTATTGACCAGAAAGAAGAAAGCTCGTGGGTTCCAGATTGGAGAGTATGTCCAGTTGCTATTAACAAAATATTCACCTCTTGTTTTGATAATGATAAAGATAAATCCTTCACAATTGTCCTTGTTGTCTTGTCACTTAGAAGTAGAAAAACTGTTATTAATCAAAATTTCTTGAAAATAAATTACTGGAACAAGATGATCACTATGAGCGTATGGAAATGTATATGTTTTCATTTCAAATTTGCTAATATGATCAATATTATTTGTTAGCTCTGGTATATTGGAGTCATTTTGATTTTGAAAGGAATCTTTGTTATTTTAGAAATTAATTGATAAAAAGAAACTTAAAATTTGTTTGCATTCCATTGTTTTATATTATACAAATCAATATCAAACGTTAATTCAACAGCTAAATTATATCAATTCACTTTCATATTTGCAACATTTTGATTAAATTAGTTACATGTCTTTGACTTGGGTGTTGTTTTCCACGTATATTTAAATCGTTATTTACAATCCATAATTTTGTATTAGAAATATAATCTACAAAATAAATATCCATCGGTAAATGAATAATTGATGTTTAAAATAGATATTTTTATTTCAATAGATGTGCCTACCCTTAGTCTCAAATTTATGTCTCCAACAATTGCCCTCCTTTGTGCCACAATTATATCTTTAGGGCGATTAAACTTAGGGTAAAACTGTCTATTAATTCTTTAGGTTAGAATTGTTAAACTTTTTTCGTCTCAGTTATCTAGTATGAGTATTGTAAATATTATTTGTAGTTAATATTACAATACATTTAAAGATCTTTAATTATACACATAATTCTCTTGAAACTATATATAACACTCATACTAACTAGTATTGCTTCTAGATTTGTTTTATTTATTTTCCTATCCTGACGCAATCAAATTTTAGTGTTTTAAAACCAAATGTTCAATAGTTAACTCTTTTCTTCACATGAACACTAAGCAAAGTAGCTTACCTCTAAAATATCCCATTTAGTATTGAAGTTCTTTATCTCAGGATAATATCCAGTGGAACATATGAAGTAAAATTACTCGTGGACGATCTTAAAAGTTATTTTGGTTCATGAATTGAAAATATATTAACCTTATCCGGATTTTTTGCATAGTTGAAAGTTTCTTTAAATTAATTTGCACTAATTATAAATCAAAACAAAAGTCTTTCTAAGTATGTATTTAATGTGTCATTTTATATCTCAAATATATACATTCCACTTGAAAATAATTATGAATTATTGAAAATATTTATGTCATTAATAATTAAATTATAAAATAAAAGTTTACTTGACTACTAATCGTAGCACTTATTGTTTTTCTATGGAAGTATTTCAAAAGTCGATTAATGATTTAAAAATTTTATTGTGTGCATATAAAAACATTGTTCCAATGGTATATTAGGGAATAAAAAAAAATATTTTTTATTGAAAGGAAATGAATATGAAATCTAACACACAGATTAATCACAGTGTGTTATAAACTAGAAGCTCAAATAAACAATATATTAAGTATGTTCAACTTCTCTAAACATAGCTTTAGTTTTAGAGAACAGGTAGACACCAAATTAACATACATTTTACTATAGATATCAATTTATTAATATAGCCTTAAGAAAAACTATTGCTATTATAAAAGCCTATATTAACTTATAGGCATCTACAACCTTCCTCCACCTATTGTCTTAGGTTATATATAAACATGGCTTATGTAAATAAACTAATATTCAGCTACTTTAGTTCATGCCAACTTGCATATGTTCAATATGAATCTTTGTGTGTCAACTTTTACTAAAGGTATACAGATATATCACTACCTCATTTATACATACCATATTCAGAACTTGGACTTGAATAAAAAAAACACTATTATGTCAGCTCGCAATCAAGTTATACCGACTGAGCGACCATAGTATGTTCGTTCGAAAAGGGTGCCAACTTTACGGATAGAGGTTGTCATGTGATCAGACCACCACATCCTCAAGACATTTATGTTATTTTAACACACACACATATATAAACGGGTTGTTTGTACAAGCTGAGATTATTAATTATTGTAGTAATACATATACAAGAGTACGTTTTAACAATGTTATAAGAGTGATCAAAGCATATTTATCGTGTAAGTGGGAATTTCCTTATATGATAATCACGCCGATAAGTGAAGCGGAACTAATCAAGAATGTATATCAAAATTTAAGTCGTATTTGCGAATTCTTCAATTGGTTAGCCGATGAAGGCATCACTAGTATTCTTCAATTTATGCCCATCGAGGGACTTTATTGTAAGTCTTCAACAACTTTTATGTACATAAATATATATAAACAAAATATAATGAAAATAATATATATGGCATAAATAATATATATATATATATATATATATATATATGGCATACATAATTATACTATTTTCATTATATTTTGTTTATATATATTTATATACATACAAGTTGCTGAAGATTTACAAAAAAGCCCCTCGAAAGAAACATTTGAAGAATACTAGTGATGCCTTCATCGGGTAACCAATTGAAGAATTCACAAATACGACTTAAATCTTGATATACATTCCTGATTAGCTCTGCTTCTCTTATCGACGTGATTATTATATAATGAAAATTATCACTTATACGATAAATATACCTTCGTCACTTTTATAAGATTGTTAAAACGTACTCTTGAATATGTATTAATATAATAATTAATAATCCCCCGGTCTCTAAGCGTCACCTTCTTGTTCAACAGTGAGAATTCGTTTCTTATTTGCGTCTTTTTCAAATTCTGATGACATTGTCGATTGCACCAGAGGAAACTGGTAATATCGACCCACCATATGAGAGTAGTTTGAATCCTGGCTTTCTGGTTGGATGAACAATGCAACCGCTATGTACTAAGGAAAAGGTGTATATTTCTTAGAACGAAAACTCTGTGGTAGATCAACTCTTTACGTTTTGTTTCATCTTACAAAGCACCCAAAAAGCAACTTTAATATAAAAAAGTGTATTGACTTCCAAACTGTCCGAAAGGCATAAATATTCTAAAATTCAAGTGAATAATTAAAACTTATGTTAAAAACAACGAGAGTTTCCAAATTTAAATATAAAATACAAAAAAAAAATTATTATAGCAGTGGTTTCATCCTTACTTTTCGTAGCAACAAAGGTTTAAAAGTTGGGACATTACAGTGTTCGGGATCTCGTAGCCCAAACTGCACATACAGATTGTTTGGACTAATAGTAATACAAAAAAAACATCACACTCACGCCAGGAAAACTATGATAATACCATAAATTGTATTCAAAGTTTTAGCTTACAGCACCGGGAGAGTAAAACTGTTCAAACATGTGTGTACAACAAGTTGCATAGGAGCTAGCATGTGTATATATATATATATACATAAAAACATATAGTAGCATGATAACCTTTAGACCAGTTTGTTTGATTTATTAAAGAAAGGTATATCAAAAAATGTATACTTATTTATATATAAGACCACTAGAAGTGTCTAATTGAAGACCTCCTTTAGATCCTTCCATAACAGTTTCTAGCTTATGGCCAGGTTCAGTTTTCATTCAAGTAATATATTTTTCCACTACCGACTGAGTAGGAATGACTTAGCTTCATTTGCCTTAAAATCTAACTTTAGACTAAGACAAGTACAACATAAAGTACTCGTAGGTTAATTTATCAAAGTGAAAGTAAAAAAAACACCAATAATTAATCTTCGGCCATGCTGGACATCAAACCCGGAACCCTTGACTCGGTAGCAAGACCTGTTATCGACTGATCTAAGTGGGTGGTCACCTATGATAATTATATATTTTTTCTTTTGTTTACATATTAAATTAGTTAACTTCCCCAATATATCATCGCAATACCATCTCATATTTATTATGTAAAAGAGTCTTCAAATATTTTTTATAAAGCACTCACATATTTACCAATAGCGATTTTATTAGTTGGTTCTTCTATATTTTCTTTCTATCTTTACTCTCGGCTAGTCAAACCACACAAATAATTATGTATTATCAACATTCTTGAACCAAATCCCCTCGGATACAAATACCACAAAACTTAAAATAACTCCAATTACGAAAATATAAAATGGTGTTTGAAGGTGCTCCAATAATAAAACCTTTGGTCCAACAAAACCTTTAGTGATCGCAGATGATGATACACCGCTAGAAATGAAGTCATTATTCATCTTCTCAATGACACCACCTTCGACCATTCTTTGAAGAGTTGTACTGAACACTGCGATGAAGGGTGAGTTTCTGTCTCCCAAGTCAATGCCTCCATCCCAAGTCAATGCCTCCATAATGGGAAGCGTAGCACTCATCCACAACGTGAAGCAAAGGAGAATCGTCCTTATAATACTTCAACTGTTTTACAATGGATAGTCCATAGAGTTTTAACGTTAGTCTACATACATTTTTGTATTGAGATACCATAGAAAGAGCTTCGTTTTCATCGGGAATTATAACAAGTTTTTTTACTAGTGTAGTTAAAAATAGATCTTTTTTATCTACACCACTGAGAAATGTTTCCATTTCACTCATTGAAAAAAATGTAGACACTTTTAGATCAGAATTCAAGACCTCATTTAATGTCTTAAAATCAGGATAATATTTTGTGGTGGCCAAATTGCTTGTCAAACAACCTTGATAAGAATTATTAAATATTAGATTTAGAAACAAAATAAAGGTTATTATCAACCTTTGAGGGAGAAAAGAAGGCTTACATTGCGTTGATCCGAGAATAATAATTCTTAGTGATTCTATGAAATTATCTTTGAGAATCTCTTCATTTCTTTCGAACATATCAAGATGAGAAAGTAATTTCCAAACACCCGTTACACAAACGATTGTAAATAAATACAGTCTCCATACATCCCTTGTAAAAGGTTGAACAAGGTTCATATATCTTGGGATCGCTGATGCTTTTGGTGTAATTACAGTAATGCACACTTCAACATGTGGGTATGATGTCTGGTCAAGGTTGTAGGGCTGTATATTTTCCATATTTAAAACAACTTGATTGTAAGGATTGAATTTGCTGTCACTTGCTTTGGGTGGTATGTAAATCAGAGTAGCATTTATCTTCTTCATTACTAAGTTAAATATGTCTACGTCACGCCCTTCAGCAATTACATTTTCTATATGATCATTAAACTTTAAAAAGGTGCACATTGATCTTGTTACCGTGGTTATATTATACCCTTGAGTGTCAGAGATTTTATTTGTAAATATATGGCTTAATTCCATTAAGTAATCTGAGTTGATATTTAAAATCTTTCTATTACCTAAGAATGGATTATAAGATATTATTTGTAGTTTGGTGGTTTCTTTACAACTCTTATGACTATAGTCAATCCCAAATGAATTCTCGTACTGGAATATAACAACTAAGTTGAGTATATTAAAGTTCTCCCAGCAGTCTCGAAACATGTCAGCCATCTTGTCAGTTTCCTCTGTCACAGTTGTGGTGATGACCAGAAGGAAGAAAGCTCGTGGGTTCCAGAATAGAGAGCCCGTCCAGTTGCTATTAACAAAACATTCTCCTCTTGTTTCGTCCCTGATAAAGATGAACCCTACACTATTCTCCATGTTATCATTTCTCTTCAACCCCGCAAATTGATCCTTATCTAACAAATAATCTTGCAGATATATAACTGGAACAGAATTATCGCTATGGATATGTTTAACTATTTCTGTGGTTGTTTTAGGTTTTGGAATGTTATCATCTACTGATCACAAGAAAGTAAAGATATTTCTTCAATAATGTACTTATAATAATCTTGGTAGTTGTTGTTAGTATTGTCACACTCGTGTCCATTTCCAGTTGTATTGGAATAATGGTATTTACTACACCAAATGTATATAAGTTTATCCACAATAATTGTGTAAAAATCATTGTTCATAAAAAGGTATGCGAGTCTATCCTCATCAAAAATGAAAAATATCACTTCTATATAGATGTTATTTTATCAGTTTTATTCTGTATATTATGATTGGAACAGCATTTCAAAAATATCAATCAAAAATAAAATTTAGTTTTCACAGTACATTTTTTCTCTTCTTTACCTAAAAAAGGAGTTATTTATTTATAACTCTTATATACTGATATATATATGAAACGAAATAATAGAAATTGTTAATTTATGTTCACCCTTTGAGGGATATAACTATTGTGAGCGTTAAGAAAAGAAAAAAAAGAACAAAATACTTCAATCTGTGCGTCTTTGTATTGGCCCAGGGCCAAATCAATTTCACCAATCAGCTAAGAGATTGATTGCTCTATAGAGTTTTTATAAGGTTCCCCCAAGTAATTCATAGAATTAGATATTTAACCCTGTAATAAATGTAGTTCACTGAAAGGTAAAGCTAAGTAGATTATTTTATCGATACCTTTTTAGTGAATTTTATTAAAATTCTTATCCAAGCAATTTTGATATAACAACAAAATATACTTATAATCTTGACATTCAAAGTTTTATTTAAAATAAAGTTTTTTTTTATAGTAATACGAATACATTTATTAAAAAAAATATTTAACGAGCTATTGAGAATGTTTTTAAAAATTGAATTCTTTGAGTTCGGGAATAATGGTTATTAATTGAGATGTGATCTCAGAAGTTAAATTTTTCTCGATATATATGTAAAAACGTATATCATTTAATTCATAATTTTTGATAGAGTATGATTTTATTTTTTTTTTTCTGAAACGGTGCCTTTTTTCACATAGGTATATTACATATTTTAATTAAATGTCTTAATACTTAAGGTAAATGAGCAGGAAAATTCACTCGGTGAACCATACAATTTATTGTATTCACATAAATGGAAAAATTCATCATATTCCGCCAAATGGCATATCAAACTTTATTCACTGCTTTAGCAATACAATTAGTAAATATAACAAGTCTGCCCATTAAAGAGCAATCATAATGCTCTTCCCATTTCCCAAATACAATTTAAAATATATATTTGCTTATAGCTTTGAAAATACTGGTTTTCTAAATATATATTTTGAATAAAAGTTTTTATTATTTTAATAGTCATACAGCTTTGAAAGTGTAGGATATTTCTTATCGCCATGAATTGTGAGGATACGACCAAAATCGGAGATGTCTGTTTATGTAAAGTAGCAGATTAGTAATTTTATCTGATATATGTACCATCTTATTTGTAATGTTAAATTTGGTATTTAATTATTTTATTCAAAATAAATATAACCAGTTTAAAAAATTTTTAACTATGTTCTTTTTATATACTTTAAGTAATCTAACCTTCTTCCAAAGGTTGGATATATAATTCCGAAAAGCACATTGGGGAACCTTATGAAAGCCCATATACCAAGCTATGTATGATTTTAATGTGGTTTCTGCTGTAGGCCGATGTACTGTATAAAACTACAGGCATAAAACAGACACACATAAAAAAATACTCTGTAAAAACAACCGTTTCTGATTCAAGGGGTCATAAAAATCCAACATACATTAAATTCTCAAATTATATTTTTTTATTAACCCAATACCCAACCAATGGGTCAATATAAAGTAAAAGAAGATTAATTTGTTGATTTAATGTTTTTAATATCATGGATTTATAACATTCTATTGGTATATTATTTTACCACCTTATTTTTTACTTAATACTGAGTAATTAATGAGATATTTAACGAATAATCCTGTACACAATCTAGATATTTATGAATCCACAAAAACTTAAATGTGGGGTTACATTGAATTATCTAAATAAAATAGTTGGAAAAGATCACTGGAATTTGGATCAGCAAGCAATTTGTTCACAATGTATGAACCTATAGATCACTTGTTACATTGAATTCATCTTGACGATTTTAGACTAGTCAGTTATCAATATTTTTATCTTAGGAATTAACTTGTCGACTAGGTGGTCCAGTAATGTCAGCAACTTGAACCAATTTGCCTTCCTTATATTTAAGAAATAATAAGACTTTAAATAAAAGTATACTAATATTAATTTTATGTAAATGATATGTATTGAATCATTTAAAACTAGTTGACAATTATAAAAAAGAATTATATAAAATACTCACAAAAAATAGGTAGATAAGATTTGATGTTTGACAATATTTTTCTAATTGAGATATGAAGTGTAGAATAAAATGTGATTTAAAATACAATGACATTTAGAAATTATGAACGAATGAACGCTATAGAATGATTCGTAAGGTTTGACTAAAGGTTGGAAATTGAAAATATAGATTTTATTATTTACAAATCATTATAATAAGTACTATGTTATAATTTATTATATAAAAATACCACCCCATTGACACTCTTAAGGCATTAAAAGAGTATCATTTAGGCGTGTGAAAAAGAATATTTATAATAGTTAATCAAAATTGCAGGTAAAATAAAAAGTCATGAATATATAAACACAAAGAAAGGTTGATGAACAATTATAATAAAATAAAAGTTTAATAATTAATGTTCCAATAGCAAAATATAAAATACTATCAACTTATGAAAACATATTCTTTATAATAATAATAATTTAATAACTATTTTCTTTAAAATGGTGGTATATAAAGTATTATATTGAGTAGGTGACCTGGCGGTCTAGGGGTAAGGTGTCAGATTTATATGCTGGCAGCCGGGGTTCAATCCTCGGTCCCGTCAAAGATTTATCTGATTACCAAACCCTTCTTTCACCTCTGACAAGACTTATTGTGAATGTGAGGAATTCCAGGCCTCCACCGTGGTTCGAATTCCACGTTAAACTGTAGGTCCTTCCTTTCATCTCACAATCACCCTACCATTACACATTAGCGTAAGTGCGTATAACCCGAACGGATAGTAAGACGCGGTGCTAATAATAATATTATATTGAGTATGTAGTTCATGCTCATTGATGTTAAATATTGGCGAAAACCAGCAGTTGAATTTTAACTCTCAGCATTTTTCAGTATATTAAAATATCATTGGGATTTTAAATGACAAAAGCATAAGTAAATTAGGTATGATATGTTTAAGATGAGTATAATGAATTAGATACAAATTGGAATAATGTAAATATTCAATAATTTAGAATAATATGTAATTTAAACTTAATCTTATCAATATATTTTTGTTAAGTATTTTGTCTAATTCATTTTAATAATTATCAAATAAATTTATTAATTCAATCCATATCATTTATATAAATACAATATTTGTATACTCTTATTTAAAGTCTTAATATTTCTTAATGAAACACTACTTACTTAAAAGTGATTTTCGAAAGTTTTCTAAAATGTCCCTTCTATTTGTTTACATCCAGTCGACTGGTTGGTTTTCTATCCCATTGACTTTCTTGTGTGGGCCACTATGCCCACGTCACTACTGCGTGTTGATCACTTTACTGTCTACCAGTTTGTGCTTCCGTGTCCACCAGTTTGTTTTCGATCATTTTACCTAGACCCATCATAACATAAACGTGCACTTACCGAACTGACTGATTATATCAGCACATGACAAAGGTTAAATTAAATCTAGAACAGATTCAACTTCCAGCCCCCAATTATTAATTCATCTATGTTAAATGATAAGCCCACATTAATCCAAAAATAATATTCTTCGGCCATTCAGAGAATCGAACGCGTACATACTGTAATCAGTAAACTCCCCTCTCCAGCACTGTAAAATCAAGTTGTAAAATGTCACAGCACAGGTATCACAGTTGGTAGTCAACATATCAGATATTACATTCAGTAGTCACATGTATTGTATTAAATTCAAGAAGTTAGCTTAGGTTAGGTAAGGTTAAGTTAGTTATTTATAGTCGTATATACTTAGTGCGCTTTTTCACTGAATAATCCAATTTTGGGTGTACGAGTTGATTTATTTAATTTCTTCAGCAGAACAATGACAGTGGACGAGTTTATTTACAGCCAATTAAATAATATAGACAAGAAAAATAAAGAATATTAAAACAGCTATTAAAATTATATTTAAAACGTGTTGAAAAAATAATATATTTTAATTGATTTTGTTTGTGTTGATATCTAGGTCATAATTAAAGTATGTAATTTTTTTTATGTAGTTTTGACAAACAGAATGTGTACATAAATGTGTTGCATAATCAGATATTTTGAAAAAAAAATTGTTAATTTAAGTTAGCCAAGTTGTATTAGATTGACATGATAAACAATAAATATATAATGTAAACATAATATACTCGTATATGCACAATAGTTAAAAGATATTGTTAAAGATTTGGTAATATTAATTACAAGCTATGTTATAATTTAATTAATAACGTATTAGAAGTTATAACAATCATTAAAAATTAGGTACATTTTAAAATAATAAACATTTGAGGCATAAACTTGGTTGTAAAATCAAAGTATGATGTCACTATGAATATATTGAATATTAATATATTATTATTGAGATTTGATAAAAATATGTTATTAAATTTGAAAATAAGATTGAATATATTTCTTAGCCGTAGTTTCCTGTTCCTTGATTCCTGGCTGCAAATTCTACACATGTTATTTTGACGACATGTTTATATGCATCATTGGCATCATCCTCAGGTCTGACGAGACAGAAAGAACACACTAAATGTAATTTAAGGTTAAAACACAATGCACCAGCCAATGTGGTGTGACATAAAGTTAATGAAAGCTAATAAATTATAACGTTGAAAAAATAAATAATTATGAAACATCATATTTACCAGAAATTGAAATTAAGTGCTTAAGTATCTCACGTCATGTTATTAAGGAAACTAATAGGAGATTTATAAATTACATATATATATATAAAAATAACATATATAAATATATATATAAAGTGAAATGAGAACAAGCTGGTCAAAGTAATAAAAAGCCAAAGCTATTATAAATGAAAGAAGGTGTTTTGAAGTGTGATATGAGATATTAGATAAGATATGTTTTGAATTTACATATTCGTAGTAATTTAATTTAAGTGAAATGATTTGGGATTAAAGAGATAATGGTAAGAAAGAAAATGGAAAAGGGTTCGTGTCTTCTTGACACTGGCCCGAACAGGTCATTAATATGGAAGGATGGGCGGGTGCAGACAAAAATGGAGGTTTTTTTTATTTTTGATATGTTGAGGGTTTTTATTAAGGTATTGATAAGCATTTGATTTTAAAAAAATAGTTGGTTCATTTATTACATTTCTGTTGTTTAGTAAGGCGGTTTGAACAAATATATTTTCGTCTGTATTAACTGCTGTGCCTTTTGAGGTGTTGTAAATTAGTTTCATGCTTTTGCTCATTGGGCTTGGTTGATGTCCTGAGTGTTTGAGGTTTTCAGAAAATTTGGATTTATTTCTATCATATTTGAAATCGCTCATGTGTTCAGCAAATCTAGTAGAAATTAGGTCCCCAGATATTTCTATGTATACACTATTACAGACACTGTAGAGTTTATAAATGCCAATTTTATCGTATTCGTTGGTTTTGTTTAGGTTAGAGTTGTTGAAGACTTGACTGCAGATGGACAGTTCATAACTGCTATCTATAATAAACTCTCCCCCAACTGTAGGCCAGGAAATGATAATATCACAACTCTACTAATAAAATTAGTATAGGAAAGGTCTAAGTCCTATATTGTTACATATAATTAACTTATCTTTTGGAGCTGGAATAGCGCCAGATAAAATGAAAGAATCCTTGGTTGTTACTATACTTAAAAAAGTACTAAAAATCTTTGTATTAACTATAGGCCTATTAGTCTCATCTCTAATATTGCAAAAATAAAAGAAAAAGCTGTCAAAAATAGACTTTTGGAACATTTAAATAGAAACGACTATTTTTTTTCTGGACAATATGGTTTCTTGATAAACTCTAGTACTCAAGCTGTTGCTACAAACTTAATAATAAAAGTTTATAATACTATTGACACGGGAAACTTGATAATAGGTTTGTTTATTGACCTAACCAAGACTTTTGATACAGTTGATCACATGATATGGATTGATAAATTGAAGTCTGTTCAAATAGAAATGTCGCTGTCAAATTGGTTCAAAAATTATTTTTGTTATAAATACCAAAAAGTTCTGATAAATATTTAGAAAGGCTCAAAATACTTCAATGACTATAAACAAATAATGTGTGGTGTTCCTCAAGGTTCAATCCTTGGACCCATTATTTTCTTAGTTTATATAAATGATTTACACCTTTTTTTTTAGCACCGCGTCTTACTACCCGTTCGGGTTATACGCTTACACAAAATTAATTTGAATAGCCACATTCAGTTTTTTGCAGATGACACTTGCTTATATTATAAGAATATTAACATAAATGTTCTACTAAATAATATAGAAACCGACGTCTCTCCTTTGATAGACTAGATTCATACCCATACATTCAATTTAAAAAAAAAACTAAATTTATCCTTTTCTCAAAATCCAGCTACAAAAAAATAATAATGGAAAATGAGATGCTGGAGTGTGTAGACTACCACATATCTGGGTCTAGCTATTGACAAGCATCTATTATGGGACAGTCACATAAATAATATAACAAAAAAGATAATTCATATTGCAGGAGCGTTAAGCCGATGTGCATATGCATTAACCAATCCAGTAAAAATAACTCTTTATTTTTTTAATTGTTGTACGCAATCGCAAATGAACTTTTAACTACGCTTCTCTTAAATACAAAATAGACTATCTACAATGAAAAGTCGTAAGACATATTCTCAACCAATAGGAACAAACAGCAAACATGACAGTAAAAGTCAAATTCATATTAATGTTTTCAAACAAGAATTTTTTTTTAAATATTTAAATGGTTAAATATGATTTTAATTGAAAATCCTGTATTTTATAATATACATTTCTAAGAGCTGTTGTAAAAGACCAAATAACTTCATATTATTTGATTTTAGTAGTCCATCCATATCTGTTTTTTATTGGCTGAACGTAAGCTAACTCAACTACATAAACGCAAGAGATGGACAATGTTCATCTCTTCCCGACAAAGGGATCCGACAGATCTGACATACGATTGTGTTTGCGTAAGCTATTGTAGACAGACAAAATTAAGTTATTGCGTAGTTGCTAGTCCGACAAGCAAGTATGTTTGGTTGTAGACGGGCCATTACTGCGCACTAGTTATCACACGGCTATGACGATCTGATTTTATGTAATTAGATCTAAATCAGTAAAATTTGATGTTTGTACACAAATTATTTGTATGATTACACTTTCATTGTTATAAAATTAACATTGATGCAATTTTTGTTCATGCGTAGATTCATACGCACAAGCTGCATATATATATATATATATATATATATATGCAGCTTGCCGAGTCAACATGCTGTTCATCGCGGTAACACGCAATTGGAGTGAAGCGATTGCGGTGGCGGGGGACGCAGCCTCGGCAGCAATTTACCCACCAGGCTATCATCCTCCAGCCCCCATTCAACAAGTCATCTATCGGGATCGACCAGCTCCAAGAGCACCAAGAGGGAGAGGAGAGAGACGGAGGAAGTAACACGGTTCAGACACCGTCTACATCTAGTACTCCGAACTCCCTGGGTACACGGCCGACATCCCAAGGATGAAGAACGTAGGTTAATTAAATCATTGTATTCTATGTATATGTAAACATGTATTCTCTCTCAAAATAAAGAAATGGGCCTTTAAAGAAGCCCGGGTCTCCCTTCGCTCTTCGGCGAGTCCTGCGGACCTTCCTCGTTTTTGTACCAGCGCCTCAGCTAGTATAAAAGCGAGGGAGACCACCGCTTGGGACTTCAGTCGGAGCAGCGGAGGGAACCCAACAACAGGAGTTCCCTTATTAATTGGTTTTGACACTGGAGACAAGGGTCTCAAGAAGCAAGGGGTAGGAACTCCTGTTGCCGTGATGTTGTGAAGGTTAACTTCCCATTGGGTAAAGAAAGCCAGCATTTCACATGATTTTCAAATACAACGGAGTTTGTCTTTTAAAGAAAGAAAGTTTTAAAACTTAGTGTATTGAAATTACTTCTGTAAGAGCGTGATTCTCCATGGATGAAGTATTAAAAGGAAACTTTACATACAGTTCTTTAAAGAAAAATACTCTTCATCCATGACATTTTGAATATATGAGAGGTCTTCAAAACAGTATCATTACCAAAGGTCTAATTTTAAGGGGGGTTGGATTGGGTAGGGGTTTGGTTTGAATAAAACTTGAGCTAAGCTAAATATTTTTACAGTTTTCAAAACAAAATTAGTTTTGTGTCAAAATACCTCAAATATATTAAAAGAGTGACCTCATAAGTTCCTGAATATTTATAATTACTATATTGCTATTTGAAAATAATCTTTTTGGATTAAAATTAAAAAAAGTCTTGTTCAAATTGTGTGATCCTGATGACAAATTTAAAATAATTACACTAAGTTTTACGCCAGGAGAGGTTGGAATTTAAAAAATTTGGTCTGGGCTATATTTAGCATACAGTTGTTTAACCGCTTGATTTTTTTTATCAGACCATGTCTTACAAAATAATAATAATAATAATAATGACCTTTATTTATCTGGTGAAGTTTAGGTGTTAGCTTGGCCTCGTGTTTTTTTTAGCATCTTTGGATAGCAAGTTAAATTTGTGTGCTGGCCGCTTGGCGGCGTCATTATTAAATTAAAGCTTCACATTTTTGGTGAATGATTACAAATTGTGCCCTGTTAGGAAGACAATAATTTGGTGAAGAGATATCATTTATTAATTTAATAAATTGGGAGCTTATTCTGAAAATTGAAAAATGACACCTGGACACGGGAATCGAACCTGGGACCTTTGGCTTAGCACGCCAATGCTCTACCACTGAGCTATCCAGGAATCGTCCCGTGACCAGGTTCATTCTTCATTCATATTTTAAGGCCAAGTCTATGATGGACGTGAGGAAACCATCGGCCACTAATGTGTGATTTATTTTTATTAAGATCACGAGCTATCAGATAACGCAACCACCTTTGACTCTGAGTTGGTTTAATACTGCCACTTGTACAGTTATTATTATAACTGTACGGGATCGCATATTTAAGAATCAAATAGCCGAAGCTATTATTTATGTTTTTTATTGAGGAATCCTCCATCAAAGCATAGATAATTATTGTTTATAATGGCAACCATTTGCTTTTATACCTCACCGATGATAAGTGTTGAATAAGCTGATATTTTTGTAGTGCAACAGTGCTTTTGTGAGAGCTTTAGTAACTAAAACGTAAGAGTTAGCTGGTCACACTGGCTCGGTCGAGAATGTTTGAGTTATTCTTATGTACAAGAATATGGCTCACTTGTATTTATTCAGGTTAGTTTGAATATTCTGGTGTTTTACTGTGTAGGTATTTATTAAACACTAGCCATGATTTTAGATTTAAAAACTATTTTAATCAATCTTAAAATTTATTTTTAGAATGTAGCTGTTTATAATTCAAACCAAAAATATTCAATTAAAAATACACCATGATTATAGTTGTATTAGGCTGAGTTAATTAGTCTATATTCTATCAAAAATCTTATCCAACGCCTGTTGGACAAACTATTTATTTTGAAAAAATTACAATTTAAAAATAAATACGTATACAAATTTTAAATGTACATATTTTTTGTTTTGCAAGATTATAGAAGGTACTGGCCATACCAATAACTGCATTCGATTCTGAGTTTTTTCCTATTTCATGACTATTCAAAATATTGCTGACATCTGCCATTACATTTAACTCAATTTAAACTGTCAAATTATTTTTATTTTAAGTGAATGAGAAAGCTAAGTTTGGACTAATATTATAAATCTGAAATATATATATATAATCCTAGAGTGAAAAATTATTTTTAACTTTTTTTCCCGTTCTCCATCCCGTTTCCGCGGGAAATAGTTATATCTCGCTGGAAAATTTCCCGAAGTCAAAGTGTAATTCCCTCACAGCACTACTTACAAAATAATATAATTATAAAACTGACACAACACCCACTTCTTAACAAATTAGTTGATTCTTTTTAAAATCAACGTACACATATTCATTATCTAAATTATTGTATGTCTGTGATTGGTTGGTCAAATGGATGAATAAGGCATCGAGTGTATTATTAGTACAGTCCTATCAAGAATAAACATAAATAATAACAGTCCTATCAAGAATAAACATAAATAATAACAGTCCTATCAAGAATAAATATAAATAATAACAGTCCTATCAAGAATAAATATAAATAATAACAGTCCTATCAAGAATAAATATAAATAATAACAGTCCTATCAAGAATAAATATAAATAATAACAGTCCTATCAAGAATTAATATAAATAATAACAGTCCTATCAAGAATTAATATAAATAATAACAGTCTTATCAAGAATAAATATAATTAATAACAGTCCTATCAAGAATAAATATAAATAATAACAGTCCTATCAAGAATAAATATAAATAATAACAGACTCCTAGCTGTACTTAGCCTCTTCTCTCATACAATCAATTTCACCTTAATACCTTGAGATTTTATAAAGATTATCATCATACGCTTATTTCCTATGTAATTTGTGACATTTCTAAATAGGAAATCTACTTTTTTCATTTAAAGTGTGGGGAAGATTGTCTTCTTTTCCGACACACGCAACCCATATTCCCTTATATTATTACTTTACCTCGATGCCCTGTAGAGATAATTAGTGTGATCATAAAAAAATATCGACCCACTGAAAAAGAAAAGTGGTTTTACGATGCAGACCGTCCATCTGTCTGCCTTTTTATACCTTGGACTAGAGCCGAAACAATTTTACTAATCATGTTAAAACTTAGTTTCTAGGGTTTTCATTAGGTTTACTCAAAGAGTTTTAGGAATTAGCTCTCTAACCCTAAAATTTAGTGTAAATTACTGAAGGGAACAAGGAGATAAAATTGATTTCCTCAAAATTCATTCTAACTATTTCAATATTATATTTTTTTAACTAAACACTGTTTACTATTAAAATTAAAATTGCATCTCACATTTTCACGTGGATCTGACTTTGGGGGTATTTTTTATGCAAGCAGAATTATTTAATTTTGATAATACATTCATAATTATTTCATATAAGTAATAACTATTAAAGATAAAAAATTTCTTTCGAATTTTTAAAAACCAATAGTTTGAGATATATATATATATATATATATATATATCAAACTTACTGTCTTAATTACTTATATATATATATATATATAATAATAATATATATATTATATATAATAATATATATATATTATATATAATAATATATATATATATATATATCAAACTTACTGTCTCACTTACTTATATATATCAAACTTACTGTCAAACCAGGACTTATGGTAAGCATATATATACTTACCATAAGTCCTGGTTTGCCGGGCTGGTTTGCATTTTAGTCACGGTTAAATATTCCCTCGCGCACATACACGACATCTGCATCCTGTATACAGACATACACAGAAGCACAAATAACACTTGATTTTGCCTACTTAACTTTAACACTGAAAAACGGACACAGTTATTTGGTGGAGAGAGAGAGAGAGATATATAGTACAAGGAGTATAAAATGTTTGACAGCTAGAGCAAGATGGGGGTGTAATTTGGAGCCGAGGTACTGGTGTGAATTTGGTGTTCTTTTCTCCTCAGGGTCGTGTCACTGTTTAGAAGCCGTTATATCGAATCTGTGTCGTCTTGTTAGATGTCTGAGAAGAAGATAAAATTAAAAATGATAAATCTGTTCTTAAAAAATTTACGTTCTAGTTATAAATATGAATGGTTTAATAAAACGAAGAATTATTAGTCCAAGACAAACTCATGAGCATTATATTATGAGAAAATTTAACTTAATGAAAGTGCTGTAAACTAAAAATTACTTACGTATTTGAAAATACTTTGACAATAAATATCTGTCCCGGTTTGAAGTTAAACAACTTGGGTACACCCCCCCC
>CABFOV010004615.1:0-17384 GCA_902141375.1 Timema poppense | reverse complement strand
TACACCCCCCCCTCTCTCGCTCGCTCGCTCTCTCTCTCTCTCTCTCCCTCTCAATATATATATATATATATATATATATATATATTATAGAGGTCTTCAGAAATTTATATCAATTGTTATACATAGTATTACGCATGGTGGATAGTAATCTCCCTCTTTTCACAATGTTTTTGTTAAAGTGTATATTATACTATTTATGATCTTGGTGGAGTGTTTCGGTAACAATGTATATTATTGTATTTCATAAATCTTATTATTATTATTATTATTATTAGCACCGCGTCTTAGTACCCGTTCGGGTTATACGCACTTACGCTAATGTTTAAGGGTGATTGTGAGATGGAATGGAGAACCTACAGTTTAACGTGGGATCCGAACCACGGTGGAGGCCTGGCATTCCACACATTCACAAGTTGCGATTAATACAAGTCTTGTCAGAGGTGAAGTAAGGGTTTGGTAATCATATAAATCTATGCTGGGACCGAGGATTGAACCCCGGACCTCTAGCACAGAAGTCCGACACCTTACCCCTAGACCACAAGGTCGCCTCAAATCTTAGTAAGTGTGTCTGTATAAGGATAAAAGAGAAAAAGTCTGTGCGGGACACCAAACCAATTATTTTACAGTATTGTAGCTGCTTGTCCTAATCGCACTACTTTTAACCTATCATAGTTAGGGGAGCGGGCATGGGAGCCATCGGTTCGGGTCCCGGGATACCTCCCAACGTCGACGAAGGGGTACACTACATCATCTCTGATACGTCCATTTTTATCTCAGGGTTATAACCTGTTTCAACCACAGTTGTTAATACTTATTTTACCACAGCGCCTTACTACCAGCGTGTAATAGACGTATTCAATAACACCAACTTCGGTGGCCGCGTGGTCTAAAGCGCTACTCTAGCAGTAGACTAGACTGCTGATAGCGGGGAAATCGAGGTTCGAATATAGGTCGGATGTACCAAGGTCTTTTTTCTTTTCTGAAATGATTTCCAACCCGCCTTATACGCAAATATAGTTACACTTCGTTTGAATATAAACTTCGTAATCTATAAAACCATTAGTTTAATTAGTATATAAGCATATAAACCGAACGGTTAGTAAGACGTGGTGCTAAAACAAACTAGTTGATGAGGTATGAAGAAGGCATAATTTAGATGTAATGTACCCATATTTGCGTGTAGGTAGAATGAGAAACTATTCAAGAATAAACTCCCTCCTTGCTTTTGGCCGGGATTTGATCCCTGACATACTCGACACAGGTATTTCATTCATTACTAGCCACACATACAAGTACAACATTCAACTCTTACAGTTTTTATCTATATTCAAGTTCGTTTTAAGAATTTGAATTCATAACATTTTAATCTCCACTGGTGGAAAAGCAGACGAAGGAGTCACTCATCTAGTGAGCTTTACCAATGAAAGGGTGGTCAAGACTTCGAATCCCAGCTTGGTGTACAGTGTACCACCACACTTTTACTATTTAGTTACGGCCACAATAGACTAAAAAAAGAGGAGGGCGATCTATAACGATAATAGTTATATGTAAAAATAAAACATTTGCAGGTTAAAAAAATATTTGAATTTTATTTAAAGTAACAAACATTGTTAAAACAACAAGTTGCATGGCCTTACAGATCTTACTGAAGTGTGTTGAAAAACAAATAAATCTTAGTAATTTATTACATGCGCAGTGCGTTTCAAAAGTTTAATAAAAATAAACTTGTCTAGAATAGACCAATTAAATTAACTAAATAGTTTCTATTATTTAAAAAAAAACTTTTCTAAATAACATACAAGCTTCTAATTCACCACAGTGAATTAAGATCAATTAAAATCAAAAGTAACAAAACTTTAATTTACTAAATATTACAAAAATTGCAAAGAGCTTAATGAACCTCTTATAAATGGTTTACAACGCGTCAGATTCACACCCGTGAATACAGACTAAACAGTTTTAAATTTAGGGAATAAATTTAAATTTAAATATCGCAAAAGGTGTTTATTTAAAGTTTTAACTCCAAAAAATTATACAAGATCACATATAGCTTAATGAGCCTCTTCTAAATGGTTCAAAACGCATCAAATTCACACCAGCGATACAGACAAAACAGTTTTAAATATCACGCCAGATATTTACTTTAAGCAAAAAGGTTAGACATCCCGGCTAAACTCAAATCTTCGCGGGATAATTACCCTCGTCACTTAAATTATTATTATTATGATTATTATTATTATTAGCACTGCATCTTACTACCCGTTCGGGTTATACGCACTCACGCTAATGTGTAATGGTAGGGTGATTGTGAGATGAAATGAAGGACCTACAGTTTAACGTGGAATCCGAACCACGGTGGAGGCCTGGCATTCCCCACATTCACAAGATGTATTGTCACTCGTCACTTAAAGAATTAAACAACATTCCCACATTTAAATATTTAATATTAAAACTAGTCAAAGTTACGTTACAGTACTGGTAATCTTGCTTAAATAATCTGCGAATAATAAAGTCAAAACCATATTAATCAACAAAAATAAATTACTTTAACATTTAACTTCAAAGAAAAGAAGTCTTCAAAATAACCAACAAAAGAAACATGATTAATTTAATGAATGTAGATTACTGGTAACCACAAAAGCAAAAATTTAATATTTAACCTAAATATTGCAAGACATATAAAAGAACCAAACAATGTGGCTGTATAATTAATCCAAGAAAATACAAATATACTAGCGCCCAAGCGGAAACGGGAAACATTAAGTGCTCTATACCATAATTTACGTTTAAAAAAAAATCATCTAAATATCCTCATATAGCTTCTAGAACTTTTTATTATTTAGAATTTTTTTCTAGAATCCAGCAATTGGGGGATGTGCCCACCAAATCTCCCCCACCCCCTGAAATTATTGGATGGCAACGTCCTTGGTATTAAGAGAGATTCGAGACTCGTAAAAATCTAAAATAAACTATCTCCAATGCAATAATTACAAAAACTTTTGACTTCAATCATCAATTTCAAGCAATTGATAAAGGCAATTGCTTGTGTAATTTGTAGAGTAACAAAACCACAAACATAAAAAGGTCAAAATTGTATACCATAATTAATTTACCAAAAAATGTTTGTTGTTTATGACAAAAAAGATATGGCAAACAAAATACTACCATTAATAAAGGGTACCGAACCTTAAACCAATGTAAAGCGATTATATTTGGAGGAATGTGATTATGTCATCGTTTACGTCACTCAATACACAGCATTTCTATTTCAATACGAAGATAGCCATGTTTAGTATATGTAATAAGCAGAGTAATGTCGTTAATTGTACATTAATGTGTTAATTTTAAAGTTCTACTTGTTATTTAAAATTTCAAAATGTGATATGATTGTTAACAGTGTAATTTGTCTTATCTATAGCTTTGTGTATGTAACACGTTGGTTTGTGTACGTAGTGACGTCAAAATCTCAGCCAATCAGATTTCTTTCTCCATCTGACGTGATCTTCTTTGTCTCTTTAAATTACCTTAATCCGTTTTTAATGAATCGAATTTTAAATATCGTCACTTGAACTAAAATTGTGATTTTTTTTAATTATTATTATTATTATTATTATTATTATTATTATTAGCACCGCGTCTTACTACCCGTTCGGGTTATACGCACTTACGCTAATGTGTAATGGTAGGGTGATTGTGAGATGAAATGAAGGACCTACAGTTTAACATGGAATCCGAACCACGGTGGAGGCCTGGCATTCCACACATTCACAAGTTGCGATTAATACAAGTCTTGTCAGAGGTGAAGGAAGGGTTTGGTAATCAGATAAATCTATGCCGGGACCGAGGATTGAATCCCGGACCTCCAGCACAGAAGTCCGACACCTTACCCCTAGACCACCAGGTCACCCCATTTTTTTAAAGCTTAAAGGATTCTATTTGAATTCTAAAATGTGATCTGATTGTCTTCCCTATAGCTTTGTGTATGTAACACGTTGGTTTGTGTACTGAGTAAGGCCAAAAGCCCAGGAAACAGATGTCTTTCTCCATCTGACGCGATCTTCTAGTCTCTTTACATTGCCTTAATCCGTTTTTATTAAATTAAACTTTAAATATCATCACTTGAACTAATTTTGTCCATTTTTTAAAAAGCTTAGAGGGCTCTAATTTGGATTCGAGATTCGAAAGATAATTTAATATTCTTATTCGAGAATATGATTCGAATCATCTCTGATTTCTATTATTTGTGATGGACAGTGATTAGTTGAGTCTATTCTACTGCGGACATGAACATCTATAACAAAGAAGGGAAAAGAAAGTTTGAAAGTTGTAAAGAAGATTTTTGTTAACGGTTTGTATGGCATCTATTCACAAGACTGAAACATAATAAAACTAGTCTACCGAGAGGGCAGTATAATTCTAGTTATACTGTTTGAAATGGGATTACTTTCATGACATATGTAAAAATATGTGGGTCGCCTGTAGGTTTGAATGTTGAAAGGTAAAAGCACACGCCACGAAAGGGAAATATAACAGACACCTTCTTGAATGTCGGTGCGTGATTTGTTGAGTTCGCTCTTCAAGGAAGGGCATGAATAATTATCCCTTATTGTTTCATACCAGTTGCTCCTCTTTTTTTAACTAACACCGTTTTTGTTTTATTGAGGTTGAGGTTGTCTTAGTTTGACTGACACGTTCACTTCTGACTGATAAATTAGAGCGTTCGGTTTGAACCCCAGTCGATTGCACTAGCAGTGGTTTCTTCCGCTGTGATTTTAATCGTGGCTTACGCCTACATTTTTATGTGAATGCAGGAGCATTTTCGTAAAAATTTACCTATATTTAACTTCATATTTTAAGCCACACAGGCAGTAAGTCAAGAAGCATAAAAAATAGTCTTATTCCGAAAATATACCACCATTTATAAT
Source organism: Timema poppense (assembly GCA_902141375.1). Classification (NCBI taxonomy): domain Eukaryota; kingdom Metazoa; phylum Arthropoda; class Insecta; order Phasmatodea; family Timematidae; genus Timema; species Timema poppense. Next base: position 12,459 of record CABFOV010004615.1, on the reverse strand, counting down.
TGCCTCCGTTAATATTAATATTTTATTTACAGGGATGTTTGTCAAACAGTGTTCCATGGACTGGCATCAATCCATGGGCTCGTTGTTACCCAGCTGCAAAGAAATGATTAATTGTAACTATAATTGTGCTTTAAAAACGAGTATGGAAATTAATGTAAAATTTTTTCTCAGGGTTTTTAAATAATTCAAATTAAAATTGACTTACTTTCATAAAAATGCCATAATCCTGGAAACACAGGTCTATCATATACACTTTGTTTGTAAATAGGAATTGAAGGTTACAGGGTAAAGGGGGGAATTACAATGTTTTAATAAAATTGAGCTAGTGCTACCATCCGCTAGACAATCATGTACCTTTTTTTAAATAAAAAAACACTTGAGTTTGGTTAAAAGAGGTCTCTGTCATCTTTAAATTAATTACCCGCCTTGGTGGCGTAGTTGGCCAACGCGCTAGTCGTGTTGATCTCGACTGCTGAGGACGGGGAGATCGAGATTCGAATCTCGGTTGGGTGAACTGGGGGTGGTTTTTCCTAAACAATTTTCCACTCTCCCTCCACGCAAATGCAGGTTCACTTCCTCTAATTAAACCTTCTTAATTCCTAACCAATTAGCGTAATTAGTACTTGAAGCGTATAACCCGAACGGGTAGTAAGACGCAGTGCTAAATAATAATAATAATAATAAATTAATTTAAAAAGAGTATTCGCTGGGATCTTTATGGGTTTTGGAATACAAAAGCTGTACTGTAAAATGTAGTTGTGACATTCTCCCCTTTTTCTCTTGTACTTCTCAATAATTGAAGTTAAATAAACTCAAAAAACTAAATTTGACTCATATTTATGCTTAACTAGCTCTAACTATCCTGAAAAAATTCACAACACACTGGCTCGATTGATTACCTTTGTTCATATCATAACATTTATGACATAAATAAAACTGTGTAAACATTTTGATAGATAATTTAATGGACTAGTATTTACAAATAATGGTGAGATATTTGGCATTTTGGTATCAACAATCGGAACCTGCAACGAAACGAGTAGTTTCCCTCCAAAAAAACATTATTAAACTACTAACCAGTCCATCTCCCTAACCTCGGTCTAAGCTTGCCCGCAGGTGTGAGGTAGCTCTTTTGCCCCGGTGCCTCGTGATTGTCCACTTATCTCGCGCTCGTCGCGGCCAGTTCACGAACTACAAGGCTGTGACCGTGCAGACCGAAAGTGGTACAGAGGGGTAGTGACGCCACCGTTACAATGACTGCTATAGAAATAAATCCTGGCTTTTTTTTTTCAGTTTTATTTACCTAGTCTGTAAGTTAAAGGTTTGTAAAAACACCTTTACAGCGCACTAATTGACCCGGTTAAAATATGTCTGCTTGTCTGATTCACTTTGTAAACAGGGGGACTCCAGCCCCTAAAAGATGTTAATTTATTTTACAAAATACAGTAAAACCCCGTTAAACCAAACACCAATAGACAAAAATTCCAAATAATCCAACCAAAATGGTCAGAATAATAGGAAGAGAGAGGAAGACTAAAATTAAATATATTTTATTAATATCAAACTCAGAGGTTACTCAGAATTGTAAGAAACAACGATAGTAGGTTCTAAATATGAACACGTTGTCATTAAAATGTGTTTTAGTGTAGCTAAAAATATCCCATTTTAGTGACCAAATAGCCTAAGGCGTCATTCTAGTGTTGGGCTAGTCTGGTGATTATAGGGAGATCGGGGTTCAAATCCCGGTTGGGTGTACTTAGGGTGGTGTTTCCTAAATGGTTTCTACTTTATCTACCCATATGCGGGTAAACTTCATATAAATACAACCTTTCTCTAAATGCAACCTTCTCCCACTCATTAGCTTAATTAGTATTTATGCGTATGATCCTAACAGATAGTAAGCCTTGGCGCTAAAAAATATATATACATTTTATAAAATGCATTCAACTAAAACTTAGAATTTTTTGGAAGATACTTCGTTTACCCTCAGACTCTTCCATTCCAGGGGTCATGAGACGTCGACATCCATCAACATTTGTGGTTATATTATTTTTTACGATCGCAATACTTTACCATTGTTGTTCGAAAAGTTAAAATAAATACATATATTTGCTTATAGTTTGAAAGTTATTTCTTTAATTAAAATATGCTTCGAATAAAATATTTGTATTATAAATATATCTACATATTTACAATGATAAGTAATGCCAGGCGGCCGTGTGTTCAACGCCAGTTAAGAGTTGTAACACCAAAGGTAGGACAATGATGAGTAGGGACATTGATAGAACCAGGACATTTTTTTATTAACTCTTTCAACTGGTTCTAAAACCTTCATCACATTTATATACTAGTAGAATAATTAATATATTTTAATAAACAATATGGTGACCTGGTGGTCAAAGGGTAAGGTGTCGGACTTCTGTGCTGGGGTGTCCGGGGTTCAATCCTCGGTCCCGGCACAGATTTATCTGATTACCAAACCCTTTCCTTCACCTCGGACAAAACATATTGTGAATGTGAGGAATGCCAGGCCACCACCGTGGTTTCGGATTCCACGTTAAACTGTAGGTCCTCCATTTTCATCTCACAATCACCCTACCATTACACATTAGCGTAAGTGCGTATAAGCCTAACGGGTAGTAAGACGCGGTGATAATAATAATAAACAAGATAAAAACGAATCCCACAATTATTTGCCGCTGCCTACTCACTCATCCCACCTAGCCATCCTGACACGTCGGGCCACGGGCCTACCTTCCTAACCACGCTCCCTCCATCAGGTATAGTTGTAGCGGGCCTTGCCTTGAGCCAGTATAACTCACACAGTCTGGTATTAGACTCTCCAACAAATAGCGTGCCCGCGAGTTTCTCTAAAACCTGTCACGCAGCTTTATTCGCTCTGCAGACGTGAACGAGAATAAACACTTTGTAGCGTGGCTGAGCTTGTAAGTAGGCTAACACAAAGTAATATATAATGCATTTATGTTGCAGCCAATAAAAGCTACGAACTAATGAAAACTGTACTTTTCTTTTTTACAGAAGCAACGCCATTATTTCTTCCCATTACTAACAAGTTGATTTGCTCGGTAGCGTGTCACTATGATGACGTGAGGGCCCTGAAATCTAGTCCAAGCAAAAAAAAAAAAGCGTCATATTAAAGGGTGGTTATCGGTTCCCTTTGACATGGATTAACGTTTTAAAGATTTGATTTTTTTTTTTTTACTTTCTTGCTATCTTACAGGTAGAGAAAGTAATGTGATCGTCAAAAAAATTGAACTCGAGATTTTGATTAATCTCGACCTTTCATGACCCCCCAAATCCGAAAAAGTTGTTTTTGAATTTTCGTCTGTCTGTCTGTCTATCTGTCTGTACCTCCAACGAGAGCCTAAACTATCTTAATGATCGGGATAAAACGTGGTATCTAAGGTTTCCATAGGGTTTCACTGAAGTGTTTATGGAATTAGATATCTAACCCTAAAATTAAGGGTAGTTTACTGAAGGGCAAAAAGAGAAAAAGTCGATTTTCTCAAAATCGGCTCTAACGATTTCGATTAAATTTCATTTCTAAACATTTATAAATATTCTAAACAAAATGGTTTCCCTAAATATTTCCGCAAAATTACATTAAGGTCTCTGGTCTGATGCATGAATTCTCATTTTGTATCATATCCCCGAAACTATTTGAGAAATGAAACAACTTCTAAATATATCTACATATTTGTAATGATAATACAAACATTTTAATCGCATAATATTTCTACTAAACCAATAACTTTCAAGCAATACGAAATATATATAGATATATATTTTTAACTTTTCAAATACTAAAGGTAAAGTAATGCAACCGTAAAAAAACCTAACCTGGAATGTGGATGGATGTCAACGTCTCATGTCTCCCCGAACTATAAAAAGTGGTCTTTGCGATGCCGTCTGTCTGTGTGTCTGTTTAAACTTTAAAATACGAGTAGTTTAGTAAAGGGCAAAACGAGAAAAAAAATTTTTTCTCAAAAACGGCTCTAAAGATTTTGAATAAAATTCGTATCTAGGCGTTGATTAAGATTATAGAAAAACTGACTGTTTTCATTTTCCCGTGAACATAATTTTAGGATACTTTAAAGAAGCTGAAATTAACGTATTTCCGCTACTATTTGAGATACTAAATAACTTATCATTGCAAAATTGTAGTAGTATTAAAATAAAAAACTTTTATATGGAATATATTTTTATAAAACCAACAGTTTCTTAGATATTGGCAAATATATTAATACCATTTTGTGAACTTTAGTTGTAAAGATATACTACCTGAGTGTTAACGCAATAATTCTCCAATGGCATAGAGTAATTAAATATAAGTAAGTCTCTCAAAAAGATTGTTATTTTTTTCTTAACCCTCTTAGGAAAAATATTTGTACAACAATGATCTATCTCCTTCATTTTAGTCTAAATAGTCAATATTTACATTTTTTATTGGTCAAAATTTATAAATGAGGAATTTAATAGCAATGCGATGACATGAAGATGTGCAAAACCTAATAAAATGTTGAACATTATAACCGGAAGTCGAAATTTTAATACGAAGTATTGACCCTTGTGGACCCAATATTAATCTTTTTTTACCGATCCAAACATACAATTGAGGACATTAATTCTTTAAAAATAAAATTATAAAATTTAAAACCGTGACTCAAAAAATGTTTGACATAAGGATAGTACAATTTATTTTTGGGTTTGCTAGTGTATATTATTTTGATTAATTTACTTTAAGAGTTGAATAAATATTTTCATTTTTAAACAATAGAGTGAGAAAGTCCGTGCGGAGCTCCGTACAATTTATTTATTTGTACGTTTAAAATAAAGATTATTAGTGAGTTAAACTAAAGTTTAGGGATAAGGATGGATTATTAGAGTAATTAGATTTGCATTAGTGTAAATATAGTGTACAGAAAAACACACGTGGCAAATCCACGTTCCCTCTCTTAAGGGATTTTTTTAGTTGGATACAAACTTTGACCTCCTATTCAACAGTGACCAAGTAGAAGACAAGTCTAACACCTCTAGACCAGTAGTTCTGTGAACAGGGACCTCACCCGATTCAGTGGCCCCGTGGTCAAACGCGCTACTCTCGCAGTAAGCTAGATTGCCGATGGTGATAAGGTTTAAATCTCGGTCGGGTGTACTCAGGCTGATTTTTCCAAAATTGTTTTCGCATTCCTCCTCCACACCAACACGGGTACACTTCCTCCAAATATACCCTTCCTAATACTTAAAACCATTAGCGTCATTAGTACATAAGGGTATAAACTGAACGGGTACTAAGATAAGATGTTAAAAAAACAGATTCACATAGAAAGATAAGGACAGATGGACAGACGAAATGCAAAATGGTAAAGGGGGAAAATAGGTGACGTGAGAAAAAGTGCAGTGTTTTAGATGTTTTTATAACAAAATATTTTTTTGTCAAAATAAATAAAACATTTCTACATTAGAAACATAGAATTTAATTTTATTCACGTGGTGATATAAACCATTGTAGAATATCTGTCATGAGCATAGCAGCATTAGATGATAAACTTTTTTAAATGAAGGGAAAAAAAGTTGTCATTAAATTCAAGGACACTCTTTAAGAGGTATTCAAAATAGGTTTAGGTCACCATGTGAAGAAAATTAAACTCTATAGCTCTACTGGAGCAATATTTTATCCATACCGACCAAAAAAGATGTTTTGATATAAAAACTGCAAAAACACTTGATTTTTCTCGCATCTCCTACACTACCATCTTAAGTGTAAACATCCTCTCCAAGGGTCTCCTAACCATGTAATAATCTCCCCTCCCCCTAGTCTTCCTCTTTATCATTTATCCTCATCCTCTCCCTCCTCCACCATCCCTCCTACAAATGTGTTCAATCTACCTCGAGTGTCTCAACAAAACCGGTCCAGATCTCAACTTGCTTCGTAACAACTAAGAAGAGTCGAACTGAAAGAGAAAGTGAAAGAGATTAGAAGTGTCTTCAGTCTCACAATTTGTTTTGCGGGGGAAGGGGGGGGGGGNGTGGGGGGAGGCGGGGCACGTACATTTTCAGAGATCACTCGAAACGAGTCTCAGTCAAACCGAGGGACCCATTCCCTCCACTCAAATATTTAAAAAAAATAAAGCACAAAACATATACTTGGCATCCTTAGAACGTATCTTTTTTTTATCTAGAGTGTTTCAGCAAGTATGTGTATACGTGACGTCTTAAATACGATTAGAAACATTTTTACTGTTAAAAGTATCGTTAGATTAATTATCCATTAGTTTTAATTCGTTCAGTGTCGGTAATATCACGTTCTTAATTAGTTTGTTGAATTATAAGCCTAAATTGTTTATCAACGTGTTTATATACGTGTTTTTAGTGCTTTTAAAATGTGAGCGACTAGGTGATAGAGAACAAAAGAAATGTGTTGAGTTTAGTGTTTAACTATACTCGGTGATAAGTTTGACAAGCTTACTCTCATCAGTATGAAAAATATTATCTCAGTGGATGTTGAACGCAAAATACAATGGTATGTTTTTTTCATTTATTAAGGTTTATAATAGTTTTAAAATCTGTTAATTGTTCTTAAAATATATTATTTGATTATATTAATTTTAAATTTTATGTAACTAATTTTTTTTATTTATGTATTTTATATTTTAAGCAATCTATTTTTTATTCTACTTTATTTAGATTATTAATAGTTTGAACTATCAAATAACCCGAGTCGGTTGTCGAATGGGCATCAATCTCACACGGCAAGACCGGGGTTTGGATCTCATTTTGGTGTACTGAGGGTGGTTATCACTTAATGGTTTTCTGCTCTCTATTCACGCAAATGTTATTACACTTTCTTTAGATTAAAACTTTCTCATACCTTACACATTGTCGTATTTATTAGATCTACATGTGTGTGTAGTTCGAACAGATAGTAAGACGCAGTGACAAAATAAAATTACTATATAAAAAAAGGAAGCATTTAAAAGAAATTGAGAGGAGATGACGCTCAAATTCTCAAATCTTCATGATATGTGAGAGATTTGAGATTCGTAAAAACCTCAAAAAAAGTATCTCGAATGCGATAATTGTGAAGATATTGGCTTTAAAAACACAATTTTAAGCAATTGTTAAAAGTAGTTGTGCAATTGGGAAGGTTACAAAATTTGTAAAAAAATTACAAATTGACAGAATCGTATTAATATAATTTGTCTACTCAAAAAAGTGTCATCTTTGTTTTTCTGACGTAGCATATAATGAAAAAAAAATTGTCAATCTTACCAAGCCCTTAACAATTTTTTTTAAACAATTTAATATGAAATATTTTAACTAGGCTATTCTAAAATTGTTGACAATATAATTAAAGATTCAAAGATTTTATTTGGTCTCGACATCCGAAAAAAAATTATTAAGATTTGGATTTGAAACATAGTAATCGATATATCTCTCAAATTTAACATTTACTATAATGCAACTGAATTATTATAGAATTATTTATTTTTGTTTGTGAACGTTTTATTATTTTCAGTCCAGAATATCAGCTTAATTACACTAACGTGGCACCGATGAGAAAGGTAGAGTTTAGACAAGATGTCCCCACATTTGCGTGGTGGGGAAGTGCTATCCCATTCAGGAAAAATCAACAACCCCTGATTACACCAGCAGGGATTCGAAGCTTGACCGCCTCACTCACTATCGTCCGATTTGTTCCATTGCCAGTCCGATCCCACATGACCTCCATTACTGGTGCCAGTATCGTGTTCGTTAAAACTAGATGTTAATTGATAAAATCACACCTCGGTGGCCACATGATCTAAGGCATCACTCTCGCAATAGAATGGCTGTCGATGTTACCAGATCGGGGTTCGATTCGTGGCTGGCTGTACTGAGGGTGATTTTTTTTCCTTGATGTTTTATCATCCTCCTTCCACGTAAATGTGGGTACACATCCTCTGAAATTCAACCTTAATCATCCTTAACCCACGAGCGTAATTAGTACATAGGCGTGTAAACCAAACGGTTATTAAATCTCTGTGATTAAAAAAAAAAGATATTAATAAAACTTTAGATATTATTAACAAAGTCTATTTTATTCGAATCCACTTTGAAATGTTTTGAGAGCACAAATGAAATGTCTTTCCCAATATTTCACCAGTTGCTTACTCCTTTAGGGCACATACCCTAAACCACATGCCCTCTCCCACTCTTCATTAAAAAAAAACATGCTATCTTGTAAAATATAAACAGTTTTTCTAAATTTTAATTAAGCCATGGTGGTAAGCTAATTAAAGCCAAAACAGAGGGAGAATCCTTATGAATCCCCATAATATCACGTCGAACTTTTTTTTAGTATGATTATCAAATCTACTGTTATATAAAAATATAACGTATGTTTAATAACATTCAAAAGTGCGTCACGTATCCCTTGGGGTATGCGTACTACATTTTGGTGAACCCCCTGAATTATATTAGCCACCATAACACAGATGTTCTTAATCGAATATATTCGAGTTTCAGAATAATACTATTGATTGTGCAGCCTAATACATTAAATAACTAATTGGAATGATCATATTCACATGAATTTGAAGAATTATTATAAATAAAATTAATTAACGGAATAGTTATGTTTTAATTCACGCATTGGTAATTTGAAGAATACCTTAAGTTATTACTGTCAGAGTGAAATCATATTCCGGAGGGTAATTACCATTTACGCTTATGTAAGGTGTCACTTATGATTGATTATTTCTTTCAACAATTATAATTGGTCATCGTTAGAAAAGCTGGTGGATTGTATATAATGGTCAATATATACTCAATTATTTAATTATTTCTATGGAAAACTGTGGTAAATTGTACGTAACTCTTCACGGACTTTATTGCTCTATTGTTTAAAAACTGGAGACATTTACTCAAAATTTGTAATATAAATGCACACTAGCGAACCCGAGAAAAAATTGGGCTATGCATACGTAAGAATTTTTGAGTCTTGGTTTTAAATTTTATAGTTATATTTTTAAAGAATTAACATCTTCATTTGTTTATTTGAACCAATAAATAATATCGATATTGGGTCCCCAAGGGTCAACACTTCGTATTAAAATTTTGATTTCCGGTTAAAGTTTTCGTCATTTTACTAGGGGATGCACATCTTATGGTTATCGCATTGCTATTAAATTTCTTTTATATAAATTTTGACCAATAAAATAGGTAATTATTAACTATTGAGTTTAAAATTAGAGAAATAGAATCGCTACAGCCAATTTTGAGAAAATTGAATTTCTCTCTTTTCACCCTTTATTAAGCTGTTATTAATTTTAAGGTTAGGCAGACACACAGACAAACGGCGTTGCAAAAACTAATTTTTATGGTCGGGAGGGTCATGAGACGTAGACATCCATCAATATCTCAAGTTCATTTTTTTTTTTGATCACAATACTTGCTCTATCTGTAGAGTAAAAACTAATTATGGATTAAATAGTTGTGCCACGGTACTATATTTGTTAATTATGGTTATAGCTGCATCTAAATATCATATTGTTTAAATTGAAAATTGACACCTAGACACGAGAATTGAGCCCGGGACCAGTGATTTAGTACGGCAATACTCTGAGCTATTCAGAAGTCGTTCTGGGTCCAGGGTCATTCTTCATTCATATTTTAAAGCAGAATCTGTGATGGACGTGTGGAAGTCGTCAGCTACTCATGAGTGATCAGTTAAGCTCAAGAGCTATAAGATCAAGCTTAGTAGCTAGAGCATTGGCATACAATGACAATGGTACCGGGATCGGGATCGATTCCCATGTCAATGTGTATTTTTTCAATTCAAAGATGATGAAAGACCAATTAGTTAGCGATTATCTCACCATTTATTTCCAATAGCAGGGAGGTGTACTACTCTAATTAAGGTGGGAATGTAGGACATGGGATCTAAGGAATATGCTTACGCTGTTTTTATAGCAAAACACCTTTTGGGCCAAAACAAATAAAATATTTCTCCAGTATAAACAGAGATCTTAATTTCCTTCACAAAGTGACCTCAACAGTTGTTGAATATCTGTCAAGGATGTCCTGTAACTTAATGACAAACGTTCTCTCTTAATTTAACCAAGTTTCTCATCTAATGCCGCCATGCTCATGACAGGTATTCAACAACTGTTGATATAATCGTGGGAATAAAATTAAACTATTTGCTTCTACTGGAGCAATATTTAATTTATTTTGACCATAAATACGTTTTGATACAAAAACTTTTAAAACCTTGGCCTTTTCTCACGTCCCCTACACCCTCACATTAAGGGCATTGTTGTTTTTTCTCCCGGTATCATTTATTCTCAAATTATGTATTTTGTTCAGTTACACTGCGGTATTTTCGTTTCATACCGGATGGGTTTGACCGCACGGTTAGTTTGCCTGACTCTCAATATAAAGGTTCTGGTTCTATTAGTACCAGATGTACTATAGTGACGGCAAGGATGTAAGATGAGGAAGGGGTAGGAGGAATTAATAGTAACATATTTATAAGAGATATGGATAGTTTTTTTTAAAACCCATATTATTTCCCTTCCCTTTACTATCCTCTTATTTTATTTTCTGCACAAGAATAGTTATTTCAAGTAGGTGATTAACACTCTTGATACAAGGGAAATAATTTAACAAATTCCGCCGGTAATAAACCCCCTTTTTTTTATGATTAGTTAAATTCAGTAGTACGCTACGTGACGCTCCAGATACGCGTTTAGGAAACACTTTTCTAGAGTGGGGCATGCGAGTTAAAAAATAAACTCTTATCCTATCAATTATATTTGTAGTAAGTTTATATCAATTATAAAAATGTGTTAATATTCTATAAATACGCGACTTGCTTCAGTGGTCGAATGGTATAACGCGTCACTTTCTAAATAGATTGGGCTACAGATGACTGGGTGATTGGGGTTCAAATTCCGGTGGGCGGTGCTGAGAGTGGTTTTACCTAAATATTTTCTTACTCTCCTTGCACGCAAATCCGTGTACACTTCCTCTGAATTTAGCCTTCATCACCCTTATCTCATTAAGAAGAGCCCAAATGGGTAATAAGATATGATGCTAAGGAAAATGGATGCGTTGTAGTATCCCTTCCTTTCCTATCACTTNCCCCCCCCACAAAGGACAATAGCACAACAATTATTATTTTTAATAGCTTAAATTTAGATTTTTGACGAGTATGATAATCAAGAGAAAATCCACCAACACCAACATTGAGAGCGAAAAGTAAAAAAGTCTTCTTCTTCTCTCCTAATCTCTTAGACCAAGGATAGGCAACATTATTTTCAATGTAGCCACAGGTGTGGTGAATTTCACTTCTCATTCATCACATCACGAAAAAATTTAGAAAATAGGTTGCTAAATCGAACATTAAAACAAAACACAATGCTTGAACAAGTTTATTGAAAACTTGTACATTTTGACTGCTCGATTACAATTGTTTAGGTCGAAAATTATGAAAATAAATCAGTTTGAAAAGGTAAGACAAGCTAGTGTGAAATTTGTCAGTCCTTTCATCAGACAAGCTGCAGAAACATTGGATACATATCAGAACTCAATGCACATATTAGCTTAGCCTCCAAATTTACATCAACAATTTGAGATCTGTATTTCGACTTGATGAATTCCATCACTGAGGAAATCGATCCACGCACCCATTTTGATACAAACGTAAGTGATAATTTTACAAATTTCAAAGTTAGGACATCGTTATAATTCATAATAGATCTCCACATATTTGTGACTGAAGAATTCTGGTAGATTTTCAAGTGATAAGAGGAAGCAAAACATTTTCAAGCATGCGCTTGTATGAAGACAGAAGGATGGAAATTTCTTTTCTTGAATTTGTATTATCAAAGTGGAATTGATCAGGCAAGAATTTAAAAGCTAATTCGAAGTCGTTGAAATCATAAAAAGGAATGGGAGTATTGTATGACAATGTTGCGTTAGTAGCTCATATTTTATAAAGTGGAATGCTTCCAATGATATTAAGGAAACATTAAGTCACAATCAGCACACGCGGTCAGGAAAGGGTGAATTTCTCTGTTAGAAACGGTAAACAAAAATTTGATAAAGTTTTTAAACCCAATTCCCAATTCGCCAAGTGTAGCGATTGGCGATAGGGTTGCCCAGCGCTGATCTAAGGTATACATTAAGGATTCGAACTCGGGGTCCCAGTGAGACATAGTAACACTGAAAACGTTTCACCGCTGCCAATGCCAAAACTGAAACGTGACCCGAATCCATACTAGTTATATTAAAAAATAACCAGTTTGACTACATGTGGCTTGTTCGGATTAAAAATGAGAAAGAGTGGTTTGCTTTATGGTCCTCTTCATTTCTTCCGTCATGCGATTGGTGGGCAACAAATCTTCTCTTAAATTCTTCTCTACTTGCAGTCATTATCTTTACTGACCTGTA
>CABFOV010004614.1:36048-50654 GCA_902141375.1 Timema poppense | reverse complement strand
ATATATATTCTTGAGTAAACTACCCTTAATTTTAGGGTTTGATAGATAGCTCCAAAATACTTCTGGGGAACCTTATAAAACCCTAGATACTAAATTTTAGCCTGAAAGGTAAAATGGGATCGTGATAAAATAAAAAAACAAGTACTAAAACCCTTCCTAGTCGCTCTATTGTATTTTTTTAACTAATTACTTAACTCTAAATGGAAAGAGTTGTATTATATTGTCAAACAACTGTCAATTCCTGATTATATCCTTTGTTATCTTACCATTAATTAATCACCTGATGCGGAGCAAGAAAAATTGGAATGAAAAAGTTTCCTAATTATTTAAAAACTTATTAATTCTCACAATTTGTAATATCGATGGTCAAAAACTTTGCTTGATCCGCATCGGGCGGAGATAGGAGGGGTGAGGGGGTTTCAAGTAGATAAAAATGTCAGGCTCGTCTTGTCTGGTTCGCCACGAGACGGAAAATCTACGTTCGAATCCCGAATCACGAGATGGTTTAGACTCTCCTTTTACGTGAAATCGGTTGCATTTACTCTAAATGACCTTTCTAATCACCAGCCCTTAGAAAAAGTTTGTTTACGTGATTCATGTTTTATCAACTTAGAGCTACCCGCTTATCTAATTACACTAATCTGATTAGTGATTAATAGGTTAAAATTAATAAGAAATGTTCCCGTATTAGTTTGGAAGAAGAGTGATAAAACCTTTTTTGGAAAAAGTAATTTAGTAACTTACATCCTGTAGGGGTTTAAAATGCAAGCCTGGACCTCTCTGTAACAAGTAAGCCAGCAAAGACTAGACTAACGCCTTTGTCTGAATGCCCATCGGTACGAGTATTAGATATAATTATATTAGCCTTGGTTTTAAATAAACTAATACAAAAAAAAATTGCACTTATAACTATTATTATTATTATTATTATTATTATTATTATTATTATTAGCACCGCGTCTTACTACCCGTTCGGGTTATACGCATTTACGCTAATGTGTAATGGTAGGGTGATTGTGAGATGAAATGGAGGACCTAGAGTTTAACGTGGGATCCGAACCACAGTGGAGGCCTGGCATTCCACACATTCACAAGTTGTGATTAATACACGTCTTGTCAGAGGTGAAGGAAGGGTTTGGTAACTTTTAACTAATAAAAATGTGACTAAGGATTGTCTTCACAAACTAGCCGCATCGTCTAAGGCATCACTCTAGCATTAAACTTGACTGCCGATAATATGGAGATAGGGGCTCGAATCTTGGTCGGGTTTATTGAGTTTTTTTCCCTGAATAGTTTTTCACTCTTTATCCACGCTAATGCGGGTATACTATTTTTAAATTCGACCTTCCTCATCCCTAACACATTAGTGTAATTAGTATAAACTGATCAGTTGGTAAGACGCAAGTTTTAAAAAATGTGATCACGTATTCTAAGGCGTTAGAATCGCATTACACAATATCTTGGTTGACGGGGAATATCGGAGCTCGTATCCCACCCGGGTTCCTCTGAATTGATTTTTCCACGCTATGCTCCCCTCCCGTGTTTGCATTATTTGGTCTTACTACCCGTCCGGGATATACAAATTAATTTTATACAAATGGTTTAGGGATAAGGACGGTATAACTCAAAGGAAATGTAACCACATTTGCTTGTAATAGTAAAATATGTAGGATAAATCCATCCCCTCCGCCCCACAATACACCTTGCTATCATTTGTACCCCTGCCTCTTAGTCTACGTAAATTCTGATTAGATCAGCCTGACATTCCGTCTGCATTCCCGTCGTTGCGGTTCCTTTTAGTTATGTCATTAAAACTTATTTAAGATAAACTTTAATAACAAAATATAATATCACACTTTGTTGGCCGCATGGTCCAAAGCACTACTCTAGCGATAGACTGGACTGTCGAAGACGAGGAGATCGGGATTTGATCCCAGTTGGGTATACAGAAGGTGTTTTTTCTTATATGGTTTTCCCCTCTCCCTCCACGAAAATGGGGGTACACTTACTCTCAATTAATCCTTCCCAATTGCTATCATATTGATAGGGCATACATGGTGTATAGCCCGGACGGGTAGTAAGACGCCGATGCAAAAGAAAAATTGATATAGAAGCTTTACTCCTGCTGATCCTGGCATTAACCTGTAATAAACCTTAATTATTTCTTACCGTGAATGGGGAGTGTAAGGGAACGCAATTTAGGGTCCCCATTTATAGTCAATCTTAAAAACAAAAGATTTATTTTTTATATTAAATAAATGAAATCGTAAATCAGTAACTAAGTATGTTTAGTTACATTTTCTACATTTTAAAAAGTTACTGGTAATTCTTTTACGGGCATTGTATAGTTTTAACGGGATTTTCTTTCTTAATTTTAAAGACATTTGGTCAACTGCCCCAATACCAATGGCAATTAATATTCTAGAACTTTTGAAATTTTGTGTGTAGAGAGTTAAAATAAGATTATCTACTTAAGAAATATTTTATTTGCATTGGCTAAAAAATTATTTATTTTTTGCATTAGAAATTTTAATATTTTTCTTATCTTAACTCCCGTTACCTTCCATCTAATATTAAGTTTTTTTGTTTTGTTTTTTTCATTTTAAACTTGTTCTTGCTTCACGGACTGCGGTTGCTCTTGTGAATAGCTCGTTATAAGAATTTTTTTTCCACCTATCGTTAGCAAAGTTGTTTAAAATAATGGGTTTATAGCGTAACGCCTCTTTCAGACGCTTTAAGCATACGCTTAAAATTCTTTTGACAGATAAGTTGCAAGCGACTCGGTACCGGTCATGGGACCATAAATGCACTTAGGGGTGGATAAAATATAGTTTTGGGTTGAAAGGCGACGCGAGCTAAAATCGGTATTCTCGCAGTTCTTATAGCAAACAAAAAGTTTTGGGTACGAAATAAATCAAATATTGGTTCAGTAGATAAGATGAGATTACTATGTATAGAAAATGAAACAGTTTTTGAATATTTGTCATGATCATATTGGTGGCCGGACTCTTGGTCTATGGGTCAACATTCTTGGCTACTCATTTGAAGGTCCCAGGTTTGATTCCAGGCTGTACCATATGCATTTTTCACGATGGGTAATTGTTCCTATTGTTGAAATTAGGTTTAACAGGAACCACATTATGATGACGATCATCATGATCATCATCACATAATCTCCTTGGGTTGAAGTAACCGCACCTACATGTTGCTACAACCTCAGAAGACGGCCGCATATCCACCACTGTCAGTAGAAGATCAAAGGAAGGGCCAGCCGATAATTTGGTGGCATACGCACAACAACAACAAAATTAGTGTCATTTGATTAGAAACCTTATAATTAAAGGTAAAAGTTATCGAATTTGAGAGCGAGTAGTTGTATGTTTATGGACTATTGCAAAGAATGAAATAGTAGACTATCTAAAGAGGCAAATATGACAGTATATAAAAGTGTGTTGACGCAAACATTGTTTTATGGATGTGAAGTGTGGGTTTGTCAGGAGAAACACAAGAGCAATTTTTACGTTTCTATCATTGTTTAGAGCTGAGCTATAAGGGATGGGGGTTGAGGTGTATCGTATAAAGATGTCTAGTATTGCCGACGGTCAACGAGTTGTTTGAGAATTTGGCTGGCACACAGCCGTTGAAACTTGACGGACCTAAGAGTCACGGAACGGACACTGCCCGTACGTACGATAATAGAAGCCTACAGCTCTTCGATATATGTAAAAGTCTTAACTCTCACTCTATCAATGGGATCGGAACAAATTTGAAACGGAAGGACAAGTAAATTTTTTTTTTTTTTTTTAGTCTTAAATAATACTCAAGCATATTTCACTCAGTCACTTAACTAATCATATATATATTTTTAGCACCGAGTCTTACTACCCGTTCGGTTCATACGCCTATATAGGTCTACTAATAACACTAATGTGTTAGAAAAGGTTTAATTTAGAGGAAGTGCACCCACATTTGTGTGGAGTGAGAGTGGTAAACTTTAGGGAAAACCACCCGAGCGGGATTGAAACCCGTTATCGTTTTTGACCGTCTAGTCCAACACGAGAGTAGCGCGTTAGACCATGTGGCCACCAAAGCGGGTTATATAAATAAATCTACATTTAGAATATATTGTAGACCTAATTATTTGTAGTTTTTTTTTGTACAGACGAGACTGACGCCTTTCTTTGTGTACCCACCAGTGCGGGTAAGAAAATTCCAATATATAATTATTCGGAGGTGCTTATGATACCTAGTGATTACCATTTCATAATGTATGAGGTTTACGTTTATTAATCGTTCATGATTCAAATCCCTGTCTACATGCACATTCTTAATAGTCGTATTAATTCAGTCCAACTTTCATACCCAACAAGAAAAATTACTAGATCTACTTTCGCGTATTCGTACGTCAAATCATGTGATCTGCAGATATCACTTTTGATAGATATATATATTTTTTAAAAGACACAAATTAAAATTATCAATTTTGGCCGCAAAAAATATATGTATTTTCTAAAAGGTCCATCCTATCAAAATTGGATTATATAAGATTCTTGCAATACTAATAATATTTCAATTCTACTTTGTCTCAACTTTCGCTGCTAACCACAGAACAGTAGTGTATCGCATACACAGACCACTACTAATAATTTAAAACCTCCCGCGGCGTTTAATCGTGTGTTTGGCGGTCTTACGCATGCTCGGTGCCCTACTGGAGCGAGGTATATATATCTCTCTCTTTCTTCCGTGTGTTAACCGCGACCAACGCGCTACGTTCCCTTCGGTACATCAACAGGGCTAACAATAGTATGTTTATTGTGTAGGACATCTCAACTCGATATTCTTGTTGATACTGGTTTGTTTTATTCGCCGCGCGTTGCCGGAATCAAACAGAGGAAAGTTTATTTTAAACTTGATACTATTTACGTAACTAAACCGAATCACGTGTAGTCTTATGATATTTGTTTGTTTGCGTTTTCATAACTCTATTTTTAATCTTCCATTTCGTCCTGGTACCCATCTGGGCTCTACTCGTTTTTATTTTTAGTACCGCGTCTTACTACGCTTTCAGTTAGTACATATATTTACTAATGTACTAATTACGCAAATTTGTTAAGGATAAGGAAGTTTGAATTTAGAAGATCTGTACCTGCACTCGCGTTGAGGGAGAGTGGAAAAAATCTAGTAAAAAAAATCAATCTCAAGTACATCCGATCTCCCTCATCATCGGTAGTCCAGTACGCCTTAGACCATTCAACCATAGGGAAGGTTATTAGTATTTTAACTTATTTGCATTTAGTATGTTAATAAGCCATACTAGTACTATTTATTGCTAATATTTTTACGCTTACACAACTGTTTTACTCCGTTGCAAAATAAGTTTACGTAAAGCATTAGCAAGTGTGCGTGTAAGCAAAGAGCTTCGTCATTCATTTACATATCATTCAGCTAATGTTACGCTGTATTTAAAAAATGTAATACTACTTTCTACCTAAATATGTTTTTTGCGCATATATTTTAACTACTTCGGAACCGCTTCGGTGTCTGCGTGGTCTAACGTGCTACTCTCGTAGTATACTATACTGCTGATGATTGGGAGCTCGAGGTTCGAATCTTGGCCGGGTGTACTGAGGTTGATTTTTCCGTTCTCCCTCAGCAAAAATGCGGGTACACCTCCTATAAATATAACCTTCTCAATCCCTAAAACCATTAGCTTAGCTAGTATATAATCCGGAGGGGTGTAGGACGTGGGGCTATAAATTAGGTTGTTTTGGTTTATCTGTTGGAAAACATTTTAATACAGTTCGATATAGTAGCCATTCGTTTTATAGTTTGTATTTGCTTTGTTTTTTATTGTGTTATTTATTAACATTTATATTTGTCACAAACCTGAAAATATTTATACAAATTCAATGTTTTTCATTCATGTGTGAGCAAACTAATATATTTAGGACTAATATAAACCTTTATTATTAACAAACAGAATCAAAATTCACTGCTCTATAATAATGAATAGAAATAAACGAAATTCTCTTTGTTGATAAAATAAATCGTTCAAACTAAACCATTTTAGTATTTTAACCCCACTCTAAATATTAAATATTGGTTCAATCAAAAGCTCTTACTTTTTTGTTACATGTAATTATGAATACACGTTCGTTTCAATAGCATGGAATAGTAACTATTTCATCATGTGTAAATATTGGTTTTTTTACTATTTATTAACTAAATATTTTATTTTCATCAAATTAGAAAATGAAATTAATAATCCTCTTATAATCGTTCCATTTAAAAAACTAATAAATATTTATTGGTTGGATTTCATTGACTACATCTAATCATAGTTTTAAAATCAGCCATTGCTACTACAAAAACAGGTAAAAAGATGCACATTATTTTTTTATAGAAAAACAAAAACTTACAAATATTAAAGAAATTTTCTTTTACCCGCATTGCTGGGAGATTGGACTAATTGCCAGGCTAATCTAAACTGGTTTGCCATGCGACGGTGATGTCTAAGTTCTAACCTTGGCAGGTGTACTTAAATTTGTTTCTCTAAATGGTTTATATCTCTCTCTCACTCCTCGCAAATGCGGGTATATGTTCTATAAATTCTTTTTTCATAATCTCTACCCCATTATAGTAATTAATTGAGGCTAGTTTGAACGGGGTGACAAAAAACAAACTTTTTTTAATTTACCATAGTTTATTGTGATAGTGTTTTCTTTTTAAATATGGTCAAGAATATTTGCATTCAATTACGTTAGTGGGTTATTGGTAAGATAGGTATAATTTAAAGTCAAAAAACCTTCACTGTCATAGTGGAAAATCGGGAATCCATTTAGGAAAAATCACCCTCGTTACACAATGTCGGGATTTGAACCTTGGCCTCTTTGTCCTTATATATATCTAATATATTGCGTGACTAACACCTTACACTGTAGACGTCAATTGACGTAGCTATGCGGACTTGTTAAATCGCCTACTATTTAAGAGTTATCATAAATTACATAAAAGGAAACTATAGTACAATCTTCACAGGTAATTACTAAACTCCCTTTTTTGACAGCTTAAAAAGTTACTAAACCTTATTTTGTGTGGTAATACTCAGTCATTTGTTCTACAAATGTATTATTCTTCAAATGTATTATTCTAGACCATTTCTAAGTTAATACAGTAATTGTTGGCTAAGCTATACCCTACCAACTTTGGGAACGGTGATAAGAAAATCATAACTACTGATGATATAGAATTACTAAGAAAATAATGGTTATTTCCAAATAGATTAACATCAGTGACTTTTGATCAATGTTTTCAATAAATTATTATTATTATTAGCACCGCGTATTACTACCCGTTCGGGTTATACGCACTTACGCTAATGTGAAATGGTAGGGTGATTGTGAGATGAAATGAAGGACCTACAGTTTAACGTGGAATACGAACCACGGTGGAGGCCTGGCATTCCTCACATTCACAAGATGTCTTGTCAGAGGTGAAGGAAGGGTTTGGTAATCAGATAAATCTTTGCCGGGACCGAATATTGAACCCCGGCCGCCAGCATAGAAATCTGACACCTTACCCCTAGACCGCGAGGTCACCTGTTTGCAATAAAGAAACATCCGAAATTTGTCACTTACCACTTCTTATTTTTCATAAATTTTTAGTAATTTATTTGAGTTACTAGGTTAATGAGTTGTATATCTGTGAACCAAGTTTGTCTCTGAAAATTGGTATGAAATGTTTTGGTTTTTAGAGTTACCCATACTGTACTGATGTATGTGGTCTAGTCAAATGAGTATTTTACCTAAAAATGTAGACGAAAGAATCAACCAAACTGAACCCTAATTCCTCATTGGATTTAAGAATGCCATCCCCACAGTTAATTTCCCATTGTATTTAAAGTTGATATTTTTACTTCCTAGTCTAGTTCAGTTGATATTAATCAACCAGCTGAATCTCCGTTCTTCGCACGGGATATTGTGCTATTATTTATTTTTGGATAAAAATGATTAATTTTTGTTTGAAGTTTAATGGCATGGTTCTTAGCGCTCGCTACCTGAGAAAAACTGCGAGGAGGTGACCACGTATTGTTTCTCATGGGAGTTTTATTTTCAGCAGGCCCCCTTACCTACTGCCTGGGGTGTTATTGAGCGTGGTTATACATTCCCCCCCCCCCGGGCCAGGCCCTCTCACTCACACACACAATACAAACACCACCAAATATTAACTGCAGCCTTCTACCGTTTCTTGGAGTTGCATATTAAAACGTAATTATATATATTAACTAATTGTCTGTATTTTTTTTCATCCCTTAGAATCATCTACGGGTTCAAAAATAATTGCTATATATTTTTTCTAAGGCATCATTAGAACAAACACATCGGATTATTACCCTCCAAACGCTTAAAAAGAGTTTATAAAAGAATATTGTTGATTAGGGTAGCTACTCCGATTTCACACCCTTAATCACAAAACATCGGAATGAAACATCTTTACTTTTCCTAATTATCTTCTAAGGAACACCTGTTCCAAATTTCAGCCCTCTAACGTTGTGGGAAGTGTGAGAATTACTGATGAGTAAGTTAGTCAGAACTTTAGCATATATATATTTATAGTTATTAGTTCAAAACCTATTATTTACCCTTAGTGTACCCCGAATGGTAGAAAGCTTACCTTACATGGTTCTACTATGTCTCAGCTTATAAGATAGGGTCATAGTGTAATCGAGTAGTCTGTCCAGGTAAGACTGCTACCTTTCATTGTAAAAGAGATGTACAGTGTACATATACACACAAACCCGTTAACCACATCATTAGGCTTAATAAACTTTAAAGAAGAGTAACCTAGATATTAAAAATTAATATGTTTATAAAATTTACTTTTATATTTACTTCTAATAAAGGATTTATCATACACTCATTAAAACTTATCAATGCATTTCACAAGAGGGGACAAATTAAATAATAATTTGATCAGAAGTTATGTAATAATAATTTTCCGTGAGACTTATTAAGTAAAAAAAAAGTAATTTTAGCTTTTTTTAAAAAAAATTAAGATATTTATAGAGTTCAAAAATAAGTTACATAATCTTTTATATCAAGGTTCTTCTAACACTGAACAATTCGTCCTACATCTCTTTTTAATTACTCACCGTCAAGAGCTCTGGAATAATTACAGTTGTCTTTAATTTAGTTTCCCCTGCTGGCAACTCAAAGAAATTGGTTCTACGAAAGTGTAGGAAGATGTTGATTTAAGTGGAAAAGATAATGAAGGAGTTTCTTTCACGAACCAAAAGACAGTTTGATTAGCATGTTCAGCACTAGATTTACAACCGATTGTTTTCACAATTCCTTCCACGGGTTATTTAGTGGGTGAAACTGTGTTTTAAATATTTTCAGGGGTGAATGCAGACTTGGGTGCGCTAAAGATGCGAGAGGAAAATTTCCCTTGATTTTTATTCCGAAAAATTTTCCTTTTTTGTTTTCTGAAGGAAAAAAAACCCGGCTATATAAATGATCTCCAATAAAGCATTTCCAGTGTTTCCAGTTTTCTTCTTAAACTTATGCATTGACTACAGCGCTTGGTGGTTGAATGTGTTACTAACGTCGAGTCTGGCTAGATAATAATGATTCAATATTATAATCAAAGTATTTACGGTTCCATCACCCGGTTCGGTGAGCACATGGCCCAAGGAGTTACTCTCACATTATAATGTAATGCCGATGACGTGGTGATCTGGGTTCGAATTCCGGTCGATTGTACTGAAGGTGGTTTTACTAATTGGTTTTTACAATATTCCAGCACGCAAATTTGGGTGCTTTTCCTCAAAATTTAACATCTTTCATCCCTAATACAAAAGCGTAATTGGTAAATATGACTATAGCCTGAACGGATAGTGATACTCGGTTCAGAAAAATAAAATATAAAAAGAATCATATATCTATCCTTTTCTCCTGCCATCTAAACTATTTGAAAATTTTAAATCCAGGTCATGTATACAATTGGATTGTCATACTAAGGTGTCTGATATTTACAAAAATCAAATCACTTTAAATAATATGATACGCAGTTCTTTTTTTTTATTGATAGCCTACTATCATTGCCAATAGCATAATATTATATAGTCCGATTCTGATAGCAATAAACTTTTTTGACAGTTAAAAAAATTACTATTTTTTTTAGTAAATTACATGCCAAGCCACGTGATCTGGAGTCAGGGGTAGACAGGCAGATTCCAAGAGGTCCTTGTTTACAAATAATATGGCCCCAAGCATATATTTTAATATCTACCACTGAAGCTATGTTTCAGTGTTTTTTTTTAATCTTGTGCGTGTCAAAATATTACTATAGCTACATTTTCAAGTTTTTTACTTCAAAAGTGTTTATTGTTTTGTTTTATAAAAACACCTTTCTACCAGCATTCCACTTAATTCACTTTTAGAACTATCATAAAACATTATAAAATAATATTTTAAGTAAGGAGTGTAGCAATAAGAAATAATAAGACTTTAAAATCGAATATACTCTTATTGTTTTTATGTATATAAAATTAATTGAATCATTAAAAGTTTATTGGCAATTATTTAATCATTAAAAACTCATTTACACTTATTGCCAATAAACTTTTAGTTATTCAATCCATATTCTCTACATAATAACAATAATAGGTATACTCAATTTCAAAGTATTATTGAACCTTTTATGGCAGTAAGAAATAATGAGTCACACATTAACTTTGCTCGTTAGTCCTACAGTAATAAAATGTTGGCTTACTGTTGAATGAAACATAATAAACTGTCCAGCAACGTTGAGCATACTTTAAGACTGATATATGAATCTGTTACACCCTAAGAGACAACCATCCCACATCATTGCGCATAATTGAACAGGTTTACGATGCGTTATCTCTCTACTTTAAGCAAATTTATAATAAGCGTGTATTGTATTTAATAATGGGTAATAATGGGCATAGTCCAAAGAGTAAAGAACAGTTGAGCTACGATACAATCAGTGTTCACAATGTCACGCCTTGTAGAGTGTTTACTGGCTTGTTAATATCACAGGCCTAGTCACGCGAGACGTCTAATTAACAACCGGTTGAGCCAATTATGATATTTATATTCAAATTACAGATCACGAATTTAAATTTCATTTTTTAATTTATTCGAGGTATTTAACCTCCACTTTCTGAACCGACTGATTATATCATCACACGATTTATAAACTAACCTAAATCTAGAACAGACACAATATCCAGCCTCGGCCTTTAATTCGTCACTGTAAAAGGGAAACTCCGTATTTCACAACTGATTTTTTTTTGGACAGGCCACGAATTGAACCCAGGACCCTTAACTTAGCATAGGACTACAGACACGCTACCATCTGAGATATAGTGTGGGACAAATACTAAGGGCCAGTTTCATAGTCAAATTTAGTACGCCTCAAGTGCGGCGCTACACTAAGTAGATGACGACACCTACCTAAACTCTAATGGAATGGGCCGTTCTCGCATAGGAAACTGGCCCATTCCATTCTGGTTTAAGTAGGTGTCGTCATGTACTTAGGGTAGCGCCGCACTTGAGGCGTACTAAATTTGACTATGAAACTGGCCCAAAGTCGAAATAACTCGCTTAAACGCTCTTAAAATATTTGAACATGGGTTTGGGTCACAATAGAATTAAATGACCATGTGAATAAATAAATTGGTGTTTTTCTCTAGTTATTATTATTATTATTATTAGCACCGCGTCTTACTACCCGTTCGGGCTATACGCACTTACGCTAATGTGTAATGGTAGAGTGATTGCGAGATGAAATGGAGGACCTACAGTTAAACGTGGAATCCGAACCACGGTGGAGGCCTGGCATTCCCCACATTCACAAGATGTCTTGCCAGAGGATCAAGGAAGGGTTTGGTAATCAGCTAAATATATGCCGGGACCCGAGGATTTAACCCCGGACCCCAGCACAGTAGTCAGACACCTTACCCCTAGACCGCCAGGTCACCTTTCTCTCTAGTTGACCCAACGTACACTAAATTGCTTTTTTATACCGTTGTGGTTTTTTTAAATGAAAATATAAACTGTGTAAAATTATTAATGAAGTGGATCTACCACACAAACCAGTGTGCTTTTAGAATATG
Source organism: Timema poppense (assembly GCA_902141375.1). NCBI lineage: Eukaryota > Metazoa > Arthropoda > Insecta > Phasmatodea > Timematidae > Timema > Timema poppense. The sequence goes on along the minus strand of CABFOV010004614.1, from coordinate 38,512 downwards.
TCGGTGATGAGCTACAGTTTCTGACTCAATTACCTCAATAACTAAGCGACGGTGAAAAACAATTTAAAAAAAATGCATATGTGAATCGTTGATCAACATCCATTTATCTAACATCAAACTGTTTTCGTAAGTTCGTAAGTTGTCTTAGGGACCACGCGTTTAACTTAGAAATGCGATTTAGTTTTAACCGAGTGTTTAATTGTGGCGATATTTTCAACAGTTCTCAAAAAGGATTGCAGAGATTTACGGGTATTTATATGTTACAAATGTGTAATAAGTAACCAATCAATTACCTGCGCAAGTAGACAAATGGTTAATTTATCAACTCTTTCTTATCAGAATCGCTGATGATGGGATTCCCCGCCCCCGCCCCCCGCCCCCCGCCCCCGTTTGCTAGCAAGGTTTGTCGGCTGGACATTCCTGGTTTTCTACTGAAAGTGGCGGATATGTGACCATCTTTTGAGGTTGTAGCTACAAGTATATGTGAATACTACGGCCCCATGAGATGGTATGGTGATGATTAGGATGATTATGTGGTGCTAGTAAAAGTCTTAAACCTAATTAACCTGAACATGACAGCCCTTCTGGAAAAATACCTACGTAACCACCAGTAATCGAAGCCGGAACTTCCAGGCTAGCAGTATGAATGCAGACCACTAGACAAAGAGGTCGTCTATCGAGGCTATAGTCCTGATTGGTTGTATTGATTTTTTTTAAATAAAATTGTATCTCATTCCCTTTTCGCTCAAATGTGGCTGTATTTCTTTTTAAATCTCACCTTCATACTTATCCAATTTTTGTAAATATTAGGATATTTTGGACAGATAGCAAAAAGTGATTCACAAAAAGTATAATTAAAGCACATGCACTCATTTTAATTTATATTTTATCTAATGAATATTTAAAAAATAAATTCACCATCATGTAGTCTACTTTATGATGCGATCTTAAACTTGTATCTAAATTTCTCAGTTAACTCGGGAGAAAATAAGTTATTTAGAGGAAATGAAAGACACGTTAACTTATTTTATCTCCTCCATATGTTTTGCAAAGCGTCTTACTAGCAATTGGATAGATTTACGGACGGTAGGATGTATAATAAAGGTACTCGCATTTTTCATGGAGGGAGAGCGAAAAAATATTTTTTAGGGAAAAACCTATATCTACCCAACCGAAGGGTTAACTCCAACCTTCCCGTTCCCAGTCCATTATTTTACAAGAGTGACGCGTTAGTGCTTTTAGACCACAGATGTGGAATCCTATTATATTAAAGCCTAAAGTGAAACCAAAATTTTGGCGAGCTCCGAATCACTCGCACCCCATTATAACTAACAAAAGCACCTCATTGAGGTTTTAGCTGAAGGCTCTCCGATACATTCTGATAGTTTGTAAGATAAAACAATATCTCTGTTATATCACTTAAATAACATTGCCAATCATAACACTTTTAAGGTGGAGGGCTAGGAAACGCAAGAAAATGTTGTGATTTTTTGACAAAATAAATAAAATATTGTTCCAGTAAAAACATAGTTTAATTTACTTCATATATTGCCCCCAATAGTTGTTAAATATCTTTAGAGAGTGTCCTGGAATTTAATGACAAGTTTTTATCTTAATTTAAAAAGTTTCTCATCTAATGCCGTTATGTTCATGACAGATATTCAACAACTGTTGATATCACCATGGGAAGAAACTTTATGTTTCTACTGGATAAATATTTTGTTTATTTTGGACTAAAAATGTTTGGCCATAAACCTTTGCAAAAACACTGGCCTTAACTCGCTTTCCCTACACTACCACCTTAAGGCCGGGCGCACACAGGATGACACAAAACGTTTAGAAACATGATGAAACTAATCATTTGTGTGTCATTGTGTTTCATTCCATTTTGATCACATGCTTTCAAATGATTCGCTGCAAACTGTCTGACACAAGGCAGAACAAAAGCAAGACACGTTTCCTAAATTGTGTTCCACTCACCTTCCACGCAAATGCGGTTACACATCCTTTAAATTCAACCTTCCTCATCCTTAACATATTGACGTAATTAGTATATATGCGTAAAACTCAGATGGGTAGCAAGACGTGGTACCAAAATAAATCTTGATTTTTTTTTTTCCAATGAGTGGTAAATCGGCAGCAATCTGGGTTGTGGTTGTCTCTAAAATTTTAGCAAACTCTGCTCATAGCAAAAAATAATAATTATAGAATAATTAGTACTATTGTTATTATTATTATTATTATTATTATTATTAGCACCGCGTCTTACTACCCGTTCGGGTTATACGCACTTACGTTAATGTGTAATGGTATGGTGATTGTGAGATGAACTGGAGGACCTACAGTTTAACGTGGGATCCGAACCACGGTGGAGGCCTGGCATTCCACACATTCACAAGATTCACGATATGTCTTGTCAGAGGTGAAGGAAGGGTTTGGTAATCAGATAAATCTGTGCCGGGAC
>CABFOV010004614.1:0-16013 GCA_902141375.1 Timema poppense | reverse complement strand
CCGGGGTTCAATCCTCGGTCCCGGCAAAGATTTATCTGATTACCAAACCCTTCCTTCACCTCTGACAAGACATCTTGTGAATGTGGGGAATGCCAGGCCTCCACCGTGGTTCGGATTCCACGTTAAACTGTAGGTCCTTCATTTCATCTCACAATCACCCTACCATTACACATTAGCGTAAGTGCGTATAACCCGAACGGGTAGTAAGACGCGGTGCTAATAATAATAATAATAATAATAATAATATATAATATATTATTTTTGTATCCTAATTTTCAAATATCGATTATTAGTAAACTACCCCTTAATAAGTTTTTCCCAACAATACAATCATTATTTTGGATAATTGTTCAAATCACTCTTCTGAAATAAATGTTGCACAAAACTGTCATAACGGTTTTTTTTATTATAATTTTATTTAAATTAATCATCCGTAAATTATACATATATATTTTAAAAAAGTTTTTTATTTATCATAAAAAGTTCGTCCCAGCATTTTGAACAAAAACTTAATACTCCGTTTTCGAAACATTTTGTATTTTCAAATCTTAGAGTTAGTTTGTCTGTCATGAGCATTGCAAGATATCTACCGCACGCAGAAGTCTGAAATTTTTAAATAAGTATCATCTGTGCATGAAAATGTGCACCTCAAAGCAGGAATTTTAAAATTTTAATTAGATTTCTCTTTAATTTATTGAAAACCTCCCCGGTTAATGCCAGATATTTCAGCTAGTATTGAATATTTGTAAACGACCCTTAATTTTAAGACAGAATACAATAATTACTATGAAAAAAGCAACCCAAAAAAGTGACCAGATCCAAATATCAAGTTTGGACGAAATTCATCAAATGGTTTCAATTATAGCCCTAGGTACAGTCATATAATATATAGACATATAAACACGGGGATATACAGGACTGTAAAAACAACCCACTTTTTGAGTTTGCAAGCAAATAAAACGTCGATATTAGCAATTACAATATTTTCTCTTTACGAGGAAGTAAAGTGGGTTATTGTATTTGTCTCTTTCTTTCTTCATCAAATAAATAATAATAAATAAAATTAAAATAATCGAGTATTCAAGAAATATTTAAAATTGTACTGCCCTACGAATCATAGGCATTATTAGATAAGAAAGATTAAAAAAAAGTGTGATGAAGAATTAAAAGCCTAGCAAAGGTATTGGAGCACCTTATTTAATAATTATTTAAATAAAATTGAAACAAAAATTTATAGATATCATGGAAAAATCATTCCTAGTTGATCCGACTGGGATTCAAGCCTGGATATCCCCATCACTGGTGATAGCAATCAATGTAAGCTTAAATTTTTAAACTGCAAGACCATGCTTTGTGCAATTAATATTTTAACAAATTTTAACTAGAAGAAAGATTTTTTTTAAATAACGTGAACCTAAGATGACTGAAGAACTAGCCAATGAATTGTCTTATCAATCTGTGATGGTGATGCTATTAATCAACTTTATAAGGCACAACGGTCCCGCATTGGTGGGCACGCAGACAAAATGTCAAGCTCATTCGCTCTGATTTGCTGGTAATGGATAGATAGATCGGGGATCAAAACCCATTCAGATGTACTGAGCTTATTTCTCCCTAAATGGCTTCCTATTATTCCTCCACTCAAATTAGGATGCACTTCCTCTAAATTATACCCTCCTCATCCCTACCATATTAGTGCGAAATTCAGATAGCCCAGGCTGGAGGTAAGATACTGTGAAAACTACAGTATAAAAGTACAGGCAGCTTTTGCAAAGCCTTGCATTTGTAAAGAGAGCTATTTCAATGCCTTGAAGTTGCACATATAAATATTTCAATGCCTTGAAGTTGCACATATAAATATTTCAATGCCTTGAAGTTGCACATATGGATATTTCAATGCCTTGAAGTTGCACATATGGAAATTTCAATGCCTTGAAGTTGCACATATGGATATTTCAATGCCTTGAAGTTGCACATATGGATATTTCAATGCCTTGAAGTTGCACATATAAATATTTCAATGCCTTGAAGTTGCAAATATGGATGTTTCAATGCCTTGAAGTTGTGCAGGTAGCTATTTCAATGCTTTGAAGTTTCGAAGAGAGCTTTTTCAGTTCTTTTAAGTTGCGCAGAAAACTTTTTAATGTTTTTAAGTTGCAAATAGAGCAATTTCAAGGCCTCGAAGTTGCACAGAGAGCAATTTAAAGGCCTTTGAAATTGTACAGGGATCTATTGCAAGGCCTTGCGAACGTGTTACACCTTATTTAAGCTGTCAGGGAAAAGGTGTTTGCGATTTTAATCCTCTCCGATCTTTTTAAAGTATTATCACCACCGCAAAATATGTTGTCAGGAGATCTGCATATATGTTAATTCGATCTCTTTTACAGACTCTCTTTTGAAATAAAACTGGTCCTGGTAGAGCTTTGAAAGTTATTCACGGGCTTCCGGCGAGAAGAATTTCCTTGGGATGGGGCCAACGTATGTATAGTTCTGAAAGTTGGTAAAAATGGAGTTAAATGTGCTGAATAGTTGATTACGTTGGACTTCTAGCCCTTGATATTATAGAGAAAAACATTACAAACAAAAATGAGAGTGATATAAACATGGATGAACAAAAAAAAATCTATAGACGGGAAAAAACAAATAAAAAAGTAAAATAGAATATCCGATACTTATATTTGTTTTTTTCCCTTTATATAGTTTAAAAAAATTACGTTTACAGTCTTTTGAACAGTTTTTTTTAAATTCATACACATTACCATGGCTAGTGGGTAGGTGAACAAAGGTGCCAATTTCGTCTTGTCTTGTTTACCGGTGACGTAAAGGACGGTATTCTAATACCGATGTGTTTATCCCTAATGTTTTTTTCACTCTTTCCACGAAAATGCGAGTACATTTACTATAAATTTTAGATTGTGCATCTTTAAACAATTTTTTTTAAACATAAACCAAATCAAGTGGTGTGACATATTTTCTTATGAAGCTACAATATATATATCAATAGTAAAATGTCCAATGTTTGCGGCCAAAAAAAAAGTATGCATTTTATAAAAGATGTTTTAAATTTTCATTCGTAAGAAAATAAAGGTATATAATGTAGAGGATTTTTTCCTGTATCGGGGGAGTGGAGGGGTGGGGGGGGCGGAAGCGCAAAACCAATAAAAAAAATACTATCTTCAATACACCCAGCTGGGATTTAAACCCCGACCCCTTGTTGAACATTATCATTTAGGTGTATGTCTCCGATTGCGTGGCCACCAATGCGAGTAAGCTCCTGCCCATACACAGATGAAACTAACCATAGAAAAATGTGGAACAGTTGCAAATGGTATCGTCGGTAAAATTTGAGTTTTTCCTCTTTCATAGTTTAAAATTAACTGAAGGGAGAACTGGATTTTTTTTAATCTTTTATAGGTTGAAATTTGTGTGTTTATGTAATCAGTAGATAGAGAAAAAAATCACTTTAAATTTTTAAAAAATTCCACTGCGTTTTGCATCTTGTCCTTGTTATAAGAATTTTAACTACGCTTTGCGTGGTAGAAACGAGTAAGGTAGAATTTAAAGGAAATTTAACAGAACTTGCGTGGAGGGAGAGTGGTAAACCATTTGGTAAAAACTACCCTCAGGACACATCCAACCGGAATTTGAACTCCTACCTCGCCGCCACCGACAAGGCAGACCAAATGTGCCCGGCATTGAGTCCGCTTCCCTACTGATACACCTCATAAAAAAAAGTGTTTACTCATGCACTCTCACATTGTGACATGTTGATGAAACTGAATACATTAGTTTAGGTTTTATGTTTGGCCTACAGATTATCAACCCCAGAAAAATAATAGCAAAGTAACAACGGTATTAATAATAATAATAGCCCCATTTTAGACATTTTAAAACCATCCCTTGTTTTTTATAACGTCACTGAAAAAAAAAAATGCCAACACGTTTTTGTTCTGTGATGTTTGGGATGTCAAAACATGAAAGGCGTTGACTGTAAAATTAAAATTCATTTAATTAAACGTCAATTACTTCATGTTATTATTATTATTACATTTCGTGCATGTTCCTCTTTTCAAAAAACGTTTTACACATTTTAGATTGTAATGTTTTATAGAATATATAAAGCGTATAGAAATAAAATAAAATAAAATAAAGGCTAGCCCTGATGAGTGGTATTTATAATGTATTCATACGTAATTAAAAGAGGATTTTTTCACTATAAAAATAGACCATTATAGTTTAGTACAAGCAATATTATAAACCCTCATTCAAGTTAAGCACTCATGTTAACATGGCATATTGTAAATGTAACTATACTAATGAACAATAGCTCACCATATAATTTTAAATCTTTTGTTCTCTTGTTTTGAAAATAATTGTCTTAAGTCATCAACCCAAAGTTTGGTTTGATATGGTTTCTATCCATCCGGAGTTTCGCATTCACTCAGTCCTTCAGATGTTTAGTGCTGCCTGCACTATCTGGTAGAAATACTACACGAGTTAAGAAAATGGGGTGGTTCCCCTTTGTCTTCCATTCTGAATTTCTATGAACTAGCGCTAATGGAACTACCAATTTTGCCAGGAAAAATATTTTCAGCTACATCCCAAGGTTCTTTTACACGCCACAATTGACATAGGACCGACGGCTTTACTTACCCTCCGAAGGAAGTTGTGCTACGGATTTTTATCGCTCTGCTCAGGATAAATTTGTTGAATATTATTATTATTATTAGCACCACGTCTTACTACCCGTTCGGTTTATACGCACTTACGTTTATGTGTAATGGTAGGGTTGATTGTGAGATGAAATGGAGGACCTACAGTTTAACGTGGAATCCGAACCACGGTGGAGGCCTGGCATTCCCCACATAAATTTGTTGAATACAGTTGGGTTTGAACCCACGAACATCTGGTCCTGATGCGAGCACTTCACCCCAAGGGCCAAGACCACCGAATAAACTTAGTACATATATACTTACAAAAATGCACTCAATGAATAAATACCAAAATAATAAAAATTCATAAATTTGTGAAACAAATATACACATGTTTTTCTATCGTTTATTCCATCCTATTTTAAGCCTAGACTAAAGCTTAACTCCAAAAACGATAACTTAAGCTATTTTATTTTAAAAAAATAAAGGATCGACTCCAACCCAAAAGAAAAATCTTATTAATACCAGCTATTGACATTATTCTGTTGAAGAAAAAAAGTTGTTCAATGTTTTTACACTTAAATAGATTATACTTTTGATTAAGTTATACGTTTAAGGAACCATGGATCATACCTGTCTTAAGATAATAAAAACTTATCATAGATTGCCCACTTCTTTAAAAAACAAAACACATCAGCAAAAATATTTATTATAAAACCCAATTTTCCTAATTAAATATATATGTTTTTTTTNATCATTTCTAATTCTTCTACGCCAAAAAATTATATATATTTTTGCCTTAAATAACAAGCTATATAAATAAATATTGGACATGTTTGTAACAAATAATAGCGTTTGAAATATTTATCAATTAATAATATATAACAATCTTTCCCAATCCACTGCCATTCGCGTACACAAAGTCATGGTCTAGCCAACGTATTCCTGCCATATTTTCATTAAAAATATCTGCTATATTTTAATATAATTTTACAATCGTTTCAACTTTTATCGATGACAAAGGTAAATAATATCTTAAAATAAAAGTTCATAAACTTCAAAATATGCATTAATTTGTACATGAAGTATATTATTATGTTAAAGAAAAGTTATAATTAATAACACTCATTGGGTCATCACGGGACTCTAGGGGTACGCTTACCACAGTTTGAGAAATATTGGTATATCTTTGATGAATCAAACAGTATTGAAGCCAAGGCGCTGATCCAAGTTGAGGTATCTTTATTTTAAAAAGCTATTTGCCCGCATTGATGGTAAATCGTGCTAAGGCATTAGTTTCGTCTTGTAACGATTCCCAGTAACGGAAAGAATGGGGTTTAAATTCCGGTGGGTGCGCCAAGGTTTATATATATGGTCTGGCACACAAATTATGCTAGTCTTTCTCTAAATTTCTACTTAAGTTCTCCTCCATTAGAGTATATATTCAGATGGTTCAATAAGGCAAGACATTCTTCGGTGGCCGCATGGTCTAAGGCGCTACTCTCACAATAGACTAAACTACCGATGACGGGGAGATCGAGGCTCGAATCTTGGTCGGGTATAGTGAAGTTTTTTTTCTCTTCAAAATGGTACTCCCCTCCACGCAAATGTAGGTACACTTCCTCTAAATATAACCATCCTTATCCTTAAAAACCATTAGCGTGTTTAGTACATTTGGTTAAAACCCAAACGCGTACTAAAGACGTGGTGCTAAAATAAATAAATAAATAAATAATAAGTTAAGTGTAACCCTATTAATGATGTTTATTTTATGGGATGCCAGGCCTCCACCGTGATTCAGATCCCACGTTAAACTGTAGGTCCTCCATTTCATCTCATCAATCACCCTACCATTACACATTAGCGTAAGTGCGTACAACCCGAACGGTTAGTAAGACGCGGTGCTAATAATAATAATATTGTATGGGGATCATCATTATTATATTCCAGGCAGGAACAGGTACCTTATTCCAGCTTTATTATTGCATCCACAGTAAAATACTTCGTAGAAGGGCAAACCGAGAAGTGAAGATTGGCTTGATTTTCCTTTAACTGTGAACGGGAACCTGGATAAATCATTTTGTAGCGCAAATTGAGCGAGATAACTAACTGCGAGCACTTTCTTTATTCGTCCGAAGTCCAGTTTTTTTAAAGTGTATACTGAGATGTGATTTAAGCATTTCAAATGGTAAATGAAGCGAATCTATTGATTACGTAAGCGTCCGACTAAAGTTCGTTCACGGTAGGAGTTAACCTCTGAAAGGCCTTTTTCCCTACCAGAAATCTATAATATAGTAGGATATTGGTAGGAAAAAAGACCTTTCAGTGGTAAACTCCTACCGTGAATGAAGTATAGATAGGCTGCTCGCTGGGCACTATATCACAGCAAAAGTGAGGTAATTACAAACTTTCCACCCGCTTTGCGCTAAGTTAAAAACATAAATAAAAAAAGTGAGCAAATTGCTTACGTCCAATTTTCTTTGGAAATGTGTTATCTTTATTTTTACATCCATTACTGTTTCCAGCCTGGATCAGTTTTTTATTCAAGTCATATATTCTCAACTACCGGCTTGCTAGGCCTATCGTAGCTTCATATGACCTATAATCTAACTTAAAACTAGGACAAGCACAACATCCAGTCTCTGTTCGTTAATTTATCATTATTAAAGGGTAAACCCACATCTCACCAACGGTACATTTTTGGCCATGCCTGGAATCACAACCGGGAACCTTAACTCAATAAGTAGATAGACGTGCTATCGACTGAGCTAAGGTGTCGGATAGTAGAAGTCTTATCTGATAATTATAAAAGCTACTAGATCTACTTTCACATATTCATGCGTCAGGTAATGTGGTCTACAGCTGTCACATTTGATAGATATTATCGATATCTATAGAATAACACTTTAAAAAATGTAAAATGTAGTTATTGCTTAGCCGTAAAAATATACGTTTGTAAAAGGTTTTTCCTATGGAAATTGAACTGTACGTTAATAGAATTGGTTAAAATATTGACTTGTGGTGTTTATTTTGTAAATATTTAAATTAGTTGATGTTTATAGCTTTGATAGAAATTGCATACAAATTAAATTAAAAAAATAGTATTGTAGCACAAACTCCTGATTAATAGACATTTTAGATATTTATTATCTATCAATTTAATTTTATATTTTATCAAAGTATGAAACGTGCCTATTTTACAGTTTACATTCATTCAATTTCAGTTCTGGTTTTAGTTTTTTTGTTTAGTTACTTTGCTAACTTAATTAGTAATTAGCTACTAATGGATTCGTCTAAGGGGGAAAGCTGAGTAAGAATTTTTAGAGTAGGTGAATCCAAACTAGCTTAGAGATCTGGATGAGGTTAATGCTTTAAACCACGTGACCACAGCTAGGGGTTCCTGTACTAAAAAAAATTTATACCTTAATATGGTTCAAGGGTTAGCTCGTGTCTTCTGACTGTTCATTATTATTATTATTATTATTATTATTATTATCATTATCATTATTATTATTAGCACCACGTCTTACTACCCGTTCGAGTTATACGCACTTACGCTAATGTGTAATAGTAGGGTGATTGTGAGATGTAAATGGAGGACCTAGAGTTTAACGTGGAATCCGAACCACGGTGGAGGCCTGGCATTCCTCACATTCACAAGCTGTGATTAATGTACGTCTTGTCAGAGGAGAAGGAAGGGTTTGGCAATCAGATACATCTGTGCCGGGACCGAGGATTGAACCCCGGACTCCCTGCACAGATGCCTGACATCTTACCGCCAGGTCACCTTCACACATGCACTAATTAAACTAATGAGCTAAGGATGATTAAGGTTTAATTTAGAAGCAGTGTATCCGCATTTGCATGGAGGTAAATTGGAACCCCACCCTCTGTACACCCGACCGAGACTCTGAACTCCTCTCTCCCCATCTTCGCTTGTCTAGTCTAACATGAGAGCGACGCCTTGGACCATGCGGCCACCGAGGCAGGTGACTGGTCCTAATTGACGTTAGAGGTGACCTCGAGGTCTCTCTCAACGGCCCGATTAATTCCAAGTGCGGGCATCCGTATTTCTGTACACTCTCCATGGCTACCAACCTCGCATATTATCACATGAGATATACCTCTCTCGTGATTGATGCTGGAGCTTATCAAGATAATGGACCCCTCCATGTTACTCTCAACAAATAACGACGCAACCATTCATTCATCTTGAACAGTTTTTTGTTTTAAAACAAGTTAAATTAACATATATAATTTTTTGTTTTATTTATTCTACCTTTTAGTTGGGCGTTTTTTTATCACCTCGTCTTACTACCTGTTCAGGTTATATGCATACCTAATTGATAATTACCCTAATGTGGAAGGGGTAGGGAAGGACGAATTTTAGAGGTAATCTACCTGCATTTGCTTGAAAGGAGAGTGGAAAACTATTTTAATAAAATCAACACTCAGTAGATCCGAATGGGTATTCGAACCCCGTTATCCCCGTCTTCAGCAGATCAGTCTAAAATGAGAGTGATGCCTTGGACCGTTCGGCCACTGAAGTGGTTTTTTTTACATGAAGCTATTTAACGGGCTACTAATACTATCGGTTATGGTTCGATTTCTTACTGTATATATTTTCCCATTAAAGAATGCCCTAGTTTTATTGCCATTCTTCCCACATCGGTGGTCGCACATCTTAAGGCGTTACCCCCGCAATAGACAGGATTTCCAATTAATAGGAGGTTGGGGTTCGGATTCCACTAAGAAACACGGGGGGATATTTTTTATATTCCTAAATTTCTTCCCGCTGTCCCTCCAAGGTAAATTAGAATATGTTTCCTCTAAATTATACCTTTGCTCATCCGAAGCGAGTAGCTGAGGAAAGGCAAACGATTTAAGAAAAAAAACCTTACGTGGTTTATGAATGGCCTAGGGTGAATGCAAAGGGTTGCGAGAAAAAGTCACTGCTTTGCAGATTTCATAATGAACCTTTTGTTTTTGCAAAAAAATGTAAAATATTACTTCAGTATAAATGTAGAGTTTAATATTCTACACACAGTAATCTCAACAGTTGTTAAATATTTGTCTTTAGCGTGTTAGCATTTAATGTGGAACGTTTTAATGAAGAGAGAATTTATTAAATTCCCGGATATTCAAGGACTGTTGAGGTCTTCACGTATAGAAATTAAACTTATTTTTTCTACTGGAGAAATATTATATTCGTTTCGCCAGGAAAAAAAACTTTTTCCATCAAATTTAAAAAAAATACCGCTCTTATCTCTCAATCCCCACCATCCTAACTTAACGAGGGAAAAAAATTAGCACTTCTCGATCATAATGAAACATTTTTTCAAGAGTTGTTTAATCTGACGTCAAAGTTCTGAATTTGAATCAGCATTTTTGGATTATTACAAAGGCCTTCAAATGTGTTAAGGGAATACTGTTAAATTTTAAAATTAAAAAATCTTGTATTTTTATATAAAATCTTTGTCCAAGTTTTAATTTCCAAACGTAAAAATGGGTTCTCCTAGAGATTAAATGTTTAAAAACTTAAATAATTTCTAAAAGTTGGTATTTATATTCTATTCAAACTAGATATAACTAAATTTGCCAAATCAGGTAACAGATTTAATTCCAGTTCTGTCAAAAAGAAGACCTATATATACTAAGAGGAAACTTTTTAATTTTCTCCAAACCATCTTACTTTTTAATAGCCTTTTCCCCCCGTCTGGCGAAAGAACCTAAATCTCCTAAAGATAGAACAACTAAATTGTTGCCTGAAAGTAGTCTTGTTATCTATTAACTAATAGCCTTAGAGAACATAACTTGAGTGATGTAATTTTATTTCCTTCAATACGTTAGAATTCTCTTACGATCCTAGAGAAAACAGGTAATAAATTCAAAACCTCTTTCAGATTAGATCTAATTTTAAGTGAAAAAACAAATTCAGTGTTTCTAAATTGAAGATTTAATTTAGTGGTTAAGGGTGTGTCAAAAATAAAGTAGATAAAAAATAAACCATAAAATGTACAGTTTATATTTTTCTCTCTTTTGGCGATCACTAATGCATTAAATATGTTGAATTTGTTATTTTGAAAATATGCTTTAATATCTCTCTACAGTAAGTACACTAAATTGTAATAAATAAAAATTAATTTTTGTGCTAGGCACTTACAGATCTAAATAAAATTAATACATTTTTGGGGGTGTATGTGATGTATTAATTATTTTTGAAAAAATGCGTATTTACAAAGCTATTAAACTCGGGATACACGTTCAATAACACAATATTTTTGCTAAATAAACCACTCGAGTTTGAATTTTTTTTTATCTCAAAATACAATCTACATTAGAAAACGTATGCATCACCATCGCAAAGGTAGATTAGTTTACGTTTTTCATTTATTTTTTTTGGTCCAGTCATTTGCTATAACTTATTTTTTCCCATTACTAGGTGAAATTTGTAGAGTTTATTTAAGCATGAGTGAACGAGTTTGATGGAAACAGGTTTTGCTGCATCTCAATAACCAGTTTGATTTGAATTTAAGATAGGTGGAGTTAATTTGCGGCTGTTTTGGGAGGGGACTGTCGATAGCGTTCCATTCGACTAGCGCAAGCGCGTAAATTGACGATCAATTTTTATGTATAAAGGGCTGGAGGGCCTACGCAGGAAAAAAGCTGAAGAACTCAATGAATATGAAATGTAATAAGCCATACTGTGTTAGAAAAAGAGATGTTTTATATAGTGTACTACCAGTGATTGTCTACTTTATTTATTTATCTATTTACTCGAAAAGGTGGACATATGAATAGGTTCATGAGTTTCATTTTATCTGTGTTTACCCGTTTAAAGGTGGTTGGGGTTCGAAGTCCAGACAGATGTACTGAAGTGGTTTTCTCTAAATGTGATTCCCTCACTCAAATTTTGGTATATTTAATTTAAATTCCACCTTACTCAACTTTCATAAGATTAAATATTCACATAGCCCGTAAAGATAGTAGGGCAGGGAGCATAAACTATTTATAATCCTTAATAATGTTGGGCCAAAACTGTTTATCTACTTTTAAAATGGCAATTCTAGTGACCCAGTCGTTTGACCTAAAGAGCCAACAAGAAGTCAACACATTTACGATCTCAGCAGCTAGTTTTATTAATGCCTCACCTTTCTCAAGTCTGTCTAAAATCACACATTTTTGTTTTAGGCTAAGAGTGCTACGTTTTCATTTTATCGAAAATAGTGCGCAATAAATTCACGAAAAACAAACACATAGGCACATTAGCGAGATAAAACGTAAAAAAAAAACCGCCTATGTGGCGTAGTTAGCTAACGAGCTATTCGTGTTGAGTTCGACTGCCAAGGACGAGGAGATTGAGGATCGAATCTCGATCAGGTGAACTGGGGAAGATTTTTCCTAAATGGTTTTCCACTCTCCCTCCACGCAAATGCGGGTTCACTTTCTCTAAATTCAACCTTCCCAATTCCTAATCCATTAGCATAATTAGTACCTAAACGTATAACCTCAATGGGCAGTAGGACGTGGTGCTATTTTTTTTAAACGTCAAAAACGGCGAAGTTGTCGCGGTAAAATAATCAGTGGGGTACCAAGTCTCCCGGATTAACAATACGAGGCTGTATATATTTTTATCACTAGCTTATTTTTCTGTACGTACTAACATTATTACCTTAAAGTTTAAAACGTTACTGGATTGGATCTACTTTATTATTTTAATACGTTAAATCTTATATTCTGCAGCTATCAATAGACATAATGTGTCAATTTTTACAGTTTTAATATAAAATTTGGATATTTTATTAATCATAGTTGAATAAAGTTTGTTCTTTTAAAAGGTTTTTCCACTGGCATTTCAACTAAGCATCATATTCGTTGTATTTATTTTGTTTTGATTTATGTTATAATCTAAACGTAATTTATTATTACGATTCTTTCTTATCCAACCAAGAAAGAATTATACAATGGTTTGTACAAGCGGTGATGTATATAATTTTGTGTGTTTGTAAATGTTTTTTTTTTAATTTGTATCTGTAAATTAATGTAAGCTTGCGTGTGTTTGTGTCTGTGTGTATTTTAATAAAGGTGTGTGTGTGTGTGTGTGTGTGTAAATTCTGCTAGAAATTTGCTTCAAGTTTACACTGGAAAAAAAACATGTCTAGTTTTGTTATTTGATTATATCCTAGTTGAAAATAAATGCATTACAAAATAAAAATTACTAAATGGTGTTTCTTTTTTTTTTTCAGGTGAGTACTTCCACTTCGCCACAAATATCTCATATCAAAATCTAAACTCAAATAGCTGCTGGCCTTCATTTGGTGAGTTGTAACATTGCCTTGTTCAAGTTTTAAGAAAATCTTCACCATCCACAGGATCAAAGAAACTTTCCCAAATACTCTTCACTTATGAGTAAACTCAACTTTTGAAAGTTTTTTTTGAACTAAATTTGAAATGTTGGTTCCAAAATACTCTTTTTTAAAAAAAAATCTTAAATAGCTTTTGCAATATGCAATAAATTCAGGTGCCTTCTAAACAGCTTATATAAAATTCTTAAATAATTCTCAAATACTTCCCTTAATTTTTGGACATATCAGTGAAATATTAATCACGCCACGATAGAGACGATATCAAAAGATTAACTAATTTTTTTGAGCTATTTGACTCGGATTTTTTATTTATATAGCTTATAAAGTAATTAAAGCTATAATTTACTTTCATGTTGTAATTGTTATTTTTTGAATAACTATTATATGAAATATTATATTTTATGCTACTTAAACTTCTTTTAATAACTTCAGCAAGAAAAAGTTTAAACCAAAAAAAATCTGTTAGATCACTAAGAAAACTTAAAGTAAAAATAACTTTGGGTGGGGGTTTAGGGAACGCGAGATAAGGCCATATCAAAACTTTTATTTGGACAAAATAAACAAAATATTTCTCCTGCAGAAACATATCTTAGTTTTCTCCACATGGTAATATCAACAGTTCGTCACCCGAGAATGCAAGTGTTCTATCTCCAAAATGGTTAAATTTGAGATATTTGGTGTATACGTTTATTTAGAATGCATATGATCCGCCTGTGGTGAAATTGAGACTATTAAATAATTACTTAAGAAGATACAAGCTCGAGTTGTCACCTAGTAACATTGGTTTTATACACAAGGTCAAACTTCAATGCTCTTTTACACAAAAGTGAAAAATTGGACATAGAACACTTGCATTCTCGGGTGACGAATTGTTGAATATTTGTCATGAGTACAGCGGCATTAGATGATAAACTTTTTAAACGAAGTAAAAAAGCTTTCATTAAATTCCAGGACACCCTCGACAGATTATTTTGGCAAAAAAAAAATTGCTATAAAAATGTCAAAAATACTCCCTTAATTCACGTTACCTAAAATAATTTAACTTTGAAAAATATATATAATATCATGTATGATTTATTTTCCTTAGGTGTACAAATACTTAATTTACCCCAGGGGTCGTATGCGTAGAAAATCCAGCGAAGTCAACTTTCTTGCTAGCCCAAATTATAGCCCAAATTAAGCCCATTTCAGACTTTTGTGATTTTTATGTAAATTTAAGGTTCAACATTTTCATAGAGATCTCAAATATTTGCATGACATTGGTAACCATGTCATATTAGCGTCGATACATTCACTGATAAAGTTTGTAATAGTAAATAGATTTAAAGTATTCCAAAAAATGGGGTTAAATAATTAAATAAAAATGCCATATTTAGCAAAATATTTAAAAAAAATTGTATTATGCTCAGCTAATTCAAACATTTATATTTCAACTTTCATAAGATCGTAAAACTACAAAATTTAACACTAACTTAATTTAGACATTTGAAAGATGGTTGTAAATGGTAACTTCTAAATACCATCTAAACTTACATCCTTTTTGTTTATTTTCTTTTCTTACTAGGTTATTATTAATGTTGACTCATATTTTACTACATCCCTGTATAAATAAATTATACTTCCGTTTTGGCATACTTCCAATTAATCTTGAAATGGATACTAAATTTTGCCAAAAACCAACTTAATTGTATAAAAAGTTGAACACGAAGTACTACAGTTATCTTGTTGATAAAGTTGTATTCAACTTCTCCCTCCCCTTTTCTTTCCTTCCTCCACCCAAATTAAAAACGGAAGCACCATTATTATTTAAAATTTCATGGAAAGCATTCCCCAGCATATTAATAAATAGCTCAGTGACAATCCATCAATTGTCCCAATCTTGGTTATAAATATAATTGAAACTTTGATTTGTATAATTCTGATTAATAAATCAAATGTAATTTTTTTCATTATAAACATTCCATGTGTTTGGACAAAATTGTAAACTAATCTTCAAATCAGTCTTTCAGCTAAATAATTTTGTTTTATTTGCAATTCGGTTAGAAAACTCAAATAATAAAATTATACACACCTAGTCTTATCAATTAATATTATGACACGTGAAGACTGATAATTATATGTATTGTAAATAGTGTGATGTATAGTGTATATCAACATTTTTTTAAACCTAAATTAATACTTACGTTATTTGTATGTACCTTAACCAGAATTTTTGTTTTTTTAAAGGTTATTAAACATTTTTATCCGTAAAAGTGTCCTGTAATGTATCATTTAGTAAACACTGAAATGTATACTGACAGATCACACACACTATGGCCTAGTGCTCTTATATTATAAACTAACCACACCATAGTGGAATAAAAACAGGTAAGCTTCTAACAATTCAAAATAAACAAATTGTACATATAAAAAAGAGTTACACAAAATGCCACGCATGTTTAGAACGAGAACGAATACAGCTTTTGTGTTGTAACTTGTAAAGATAGCACTATGGCTTACAAAGTATTAATCTCCGCGTAACAAAACAAAAAAGGATGTAGAAATTTTCAAACGTCACGGCATTGAAGACGAAATATGAGAGAAAAAGTTCGATATGAAGATAATTTCAGCGTTCATTCTACGCACGTGCCAACTGGTTTACCGACGCATTGCGAAGTTATCTTCTGGATCACCCGGACATGGTTAGAGACCCAAAAAACTCTCATAAAAAAAACTCGACTATTTCTTATATCAAGGACAGGGTATGAAACTGGAACTTCACCTTTTCCCACTGGTTAATCAACGGCTTGGAAATGGCAGACGTGACCTTGTGCTGATATAATAATTATTTTCAGAAAGGGAACATTAAATACCACAGATTAAACAATAAACAAGCGGTGTCTCGCAGAGAATGTTGATACTTTTTAACACTTGTTAATATATTATTATTATTATTATTATTAGCACCGCGTCTTACTACCCGTTCGGGTTATACGCACTTACGCTAATGTGTAAT
>CABFOV010004613.1:38548-50660 GCA_902141375.1 Timema poppense | reverse complement strand
ATTCTCAAGAGAGAGGACAGAGGCTCATCTGTTACTAGGTTTATATGATGGAGTGTGAGATGAGAGAAACTGTGAGAAGGTGGTTCTCAAGAGAGAAGATAGAGGTTCATCTTTAAGTAGGTTTATAACATCACTCTTCCTAGGTTTCATGGTTGTAAACATATGTTCATATAAATATGAGGATAAAAGCAATGGCATGTATTTTTAGACATAATTTTACCAAGTTTGAAAATGTTGATTTTGCTATTTTTACATTTTTTTAGATACAATTTTGTTTTGTTTAAAAATGCTGCTAGACATTTAAATCAACCATTCCATGGGCCGGATTGGACACACCAGCAGGCCGTAGTTTGGCCATCCTTGGGTTAGATTATGGTGTAGCTTATAAAATGGGTCATAATATTATCTGTGAAGCAAATACTGTCACCCTTCAGAGTAGATTTAGTGTACATTCTGTTTACCTTGAAATGTGGCATCTTACCTTGATAGGTTTCACTATGGCCCCATCTTATAAGCTACGCCATATTGTAAACCGACTAGATAAACATGGTAACTAAAGTGTACATAGTTGTTCAGATATATTTAGTTTACATTTGCATAGCATGCATGTTTCATAAAAACATTTAAGTATAAACAAAAAGGAAGACAATTTTTAGATATTGTAAGTTATATTTTATGGGCTTGTAAGCAATTGAAAATAGAAATTTAGTGTCAAAAAAAGATATTAACAAGAACATTTTTTTTAAATAATGACTAGCAAGTATGCAGTCTTATTCGTTATTTTCCATTTTAAAAAGTTGGTAAAGTAACAGTTTTATTGCACCAAACAAAGGGAAAGAATAAGTGTCAACTAGACGTATTCATGTAGGAAATTAAAAAATTATAAGAACCAAAAAACTACTATATTTAATTACTTCACTAAAGGTATGACTTGCCACAACCAACAATAATTCCTTACTTGAATGGGATTTTATAAAAATATCTAAAACAATAAAAATATGTACTCAATTTTAAAATTGTTTTTTGAAATGTACTCAAAAAATAAATATACACCAATTTAGATGAAAAGTGTGTTCAAATAGGATAAAATTAAGATATTTTTCTTCCCCAGATTGACGAATATACTATTTTTCCTGATTGATTACAGAATTACCTTATATTTCCCTGATTTTTAGGTTTTTTTAAATACTTTGACTTTTCTAGGTTTTCCATAATTTCTCTGGTTGTAGCCATATTTTGTTTTTCTTTTTAGCACCACATATTACTTACTACCTGTTCAGGTTGTATCTACTAATAACACTTAAGAGTTAGTGATGAAGAAAGTTGAATTTGAGGAAGTGTACTCTGCATTTGTATGGAAGGAGAGTGGAAAATTATTTAGGAAAAACTTTCACCCTTGTTATAACTGAATGGGAATCGAAACTCGATCGCCCTGTCACTGCAAGAGTGATGCCTTAAATCATGCGGCCACCAAAACCAGTGTGTCTATCCTGTTTAATGAACTGGAAACAAGTATTTATTTGATTTTCTGCTTCTACTTTGAAATTTAAAACAATCAGAGAACAGAGACCTTCATAAAAACTACAGTAGAACTCCAATTATCCGGACTCCAATCATCCGTATCGCCAATTATCCGGAGCAATTTGGGGGAAATGCAAAAATTAATAAATGGTTAGAAGAACGGCGAGAATGCGGGTTGTTGACCTTCAAGTGCCCTAGTTGCCTAGAGCCCGTAATCGCCGGCCGGGGGGGACAGGACACGACTCGAACCCCCCACCATGAACCTTCCGCCCTCACTTCTTGGCTGCTGTCAGTTCACACTATTGTATTGCGCTGTGTTTATGCATCATACTTTCTCATACTCGGTGTGTTTTTACTTGGGTTCAAAATGGGTCCAAAACGTAAAAGTGTTGATCTTGTATTGAGTTGTGTGATAGAGTTGAAATTATAAAGCAGTTGAATAAAGATGTGTCTGCTAAGCAATTAGCTGAGCGTAGGTGTAGGAACTTCTAGGATTGCTGACATTAAATCTAACAGTGTGAAGATTTTAAAATTTGTGAGCGCATTAGAAAGTGAGGACAGGAGCTCTTCAAAGAAAGTGATGAAAAAGGCAAAAACTACAAACTTGAGAACACATTTTACAAGTGGTTCCAGCAACAAACAATATTCTATTGGACAATTTTATGTGAAAAAGCGATGGAGTTCTGCGAAAAATTTGGTGGTATGACTGACTCTAAGGTAGCCAGAGTTGGCCACGGAACTTTAAATCTCGGCATGGCATTCGCGAGTTAGAAGTTGCCAGTGAAAAACTTTCCGCTGATATAGAAGCTGCAAATAAATTTCTGGAAACTTTTAAAATTGAAACTAAAGACCTCGATCATGACCTTATTTACATACTGACGAAACTGGTCTTAACTGGATAGCAATGTCAAGAAAAACGTTAGCTTCCAAAAGAGAAAAAAATCTGCTCCATGACATAAAGTAAGCAAATATCGTTTCACAGCGCTCATTTGTGCCAATTCTACTGGTAATCAGCGACTACCTATTGATTGTAAAATCGAAGAAACCAAGATGAGATACTTTAAAAATGTACAGAATTTGCCAGCGACATGCATGCACCACAAAAGTGCATGGATGACAGCTGAAACTTGTTTAGAATGATGGGACAAAACTTTCATACCTGGAGTAAAAAAGTTTAAAGCAGAAACAGGAAAATCGGGAAAGTTGTTACTCTTAATTATTATTATTATTATTATTATTATTATTAGCATCGCCTCTTACTACCCGTTTGGGTTGTACGCACTTACGCTAGTGTGTAATGGTAGGGTGATTGTGAGATGAAATGGAGGACCTACAGTTTAACGTGGAATCCGAACCATGGTGGAGGCCTGGCATTCCCCACATTCACAAGGTGTCTTGTCAGAGGTGAAGGAAGGGTTTGGTAATCAGATAAATCTGTGCTGGGACCGAGGATTGAACCCCGGCCGCCAGCTCAGAAGTCTGACACCTTACCCCTAGACCGCCAGGTCACCCTACTCTTAATTGACAATGCACCAACTCATCCATCAATTGAGCTTCACGACAGATAAAACAGAGACTTTAAGCGCATGTTCTTGCCACCAAACATCCCAAGTCTGCCGCAGCCCATGGACCAGGGTGTAAATGAGTGCACCAAACGACACTACCAAAGGCAACTGCCCCGTAAGTTAATCTTGGCCGAGGAAGGTGAAGAAAGTGTTCTGGATTCGTACAAGAAAACAAATATGAAAAACCGCTGTTACATGATTGCAGAAGCTTGGAATCAGGTTAAAAACTTAACACTAAAACGAGCTTGAAACACAATAAACGGCACGTCGACCAAATAACAATTTGAATTGGAGAAACAAAAAGAAAAGGCTAATGAATTGGAACAGGAAGTGAGCGTGGATGAAATTGTGAACATTGTCAAGGTAATCTCTGAATGTAATGTTGATAATGTGGCTTCTGTGTGACTCAAATGTTCAAGGACTCTTATTAAGGACAGATGACGAGATCTTAGAGACCGTTGTGGATGAACAGCAAGGATATGAAGAGGACAATGACAAAACTGGTGAAGGGACGGAAGATGAAACAGTTACTATGCACTGAGAAGCTTTTACATGTTTTAAAAACGCCTTGAAGTGGATGGAACAGAAAGCTGAATGCGGAGGTGTACGACTGCTTAATGTCAAGCGCCTGCGGAATCTTGCGGCACGGAAACGAATGACTTCTTCACAGCAATGTATGCTATTTGAGATGTTCCAAGTAAAATATGTATATACGTACTATATTGTACAGAATTAATAAAATAAATTTGTATAGAATTAATACTGCGATCCCCAATTAGTCCGGATAATTGGAGTTCTACTGTAATTACATGAGCCAGAGGTGAAAAACATCGAAGAAAATTAAATTATTATTATTATTAGCACCGCGTCTTACTACTCGTTCGGGTTGTACTCACTTACGCTAATGTGTAATGGTAGGGTGATTGTGAGATGAAATGGAGGACTTACAGTTTAACGTGGAATCCGAACCACGGTGGAGGCCTGTGATTCCCCACATTAAGAAAATTAAATTAATATTAATGTTTTTACTAATGAAAATATTTTTATTTTACTTCAATGCCTTTATTACATAAATTAAAAGAGTGTGTTTTATTGGCATGTAAAATTAGCTTACGATAGTTTAGGGAACACTTAAAACAACACTTAATTACTTTTGAATGACAACAAATTGTTCCTTTGATCAACTCAATGTAAGAAAATAAAAAAATATGTTTATCTTAAAATTATTTTCTTTTAAATGCAGTATTTTTTAAATAATATATTTACCAATGATTTGCTTGTATAACCAACATGGCTGACAAAGGTGATTTTTTGGTCAAAATATCTTAAAAAATAATTTATAAATATATATATATATAGATCCACTGTAATAATCTGTTCATATTTTAATCAGAAAATGTTGAACTTGGGAGACCACTAACAAAAAATATACTATACGTATGTACTCTATATGAGGAGTACTATTTAGTTTAAAATGTAAAATAACATGCCTACCTAAACTTAAAAACACAGTGGTAAGGTTAGATAAGTTAGTTGAGCTTATATTATAATAATCAATATTAAATTATGTTGTCATATTGATTTGATTTTACAACATTTAATGCTTTATTTTCCTTTAAGTTGCCTGCCCTTTAATGCACTGATCTAATTTATTCTTTAGTTCTACTTTAACATAAAAATAAAATCAAAAATGAAAATTTTTAAGTGCAAAGATATTGTAAATTACAAAAGAGTGTTAAAAATAATGTCAAAACACCAACCTTATAAATTAATGATAAAATAAATATACTGTTATTCAAAAAATTAAAATCTATATTATAGGATATTAAAATTAGGTTCTTAAAGAAATTATCATTAAGGGTAAATTTATATTTTAAGGGGTGGATAAGTGAGTAACACTATAAAAATACATGTTTACAATTATTATAAATATGTAAACAATTAGGTTAAAATGTTATTACTATTCCTAGTTTCTTTCATTCTAAGTTTTAGAATTAAAATTATATGCTAAAGGTTGAAAAAAATAAACTTCTCGAATTCATTATTAGATTTAAAAGTAAACTTTACAAAGCCCCACCATGAGGATCGTGGCATTTTAATAAGATAAGTATAGTATATATGTTTGTCCTTAATATTGAGCGAGTAAAAACTGTTGATGCAGGAGCACCCTTAATAAATGAATATTTCCACACTTGATTTTTTAATAATCACAATCACAATTACACTCTACTGTACTAGAGAGTACGTCAAGGAGCACTTTTATGGACTACTTTTCTCGGTAACAAGGTAACCCGTCCGACCAACTTATAGGGCTTCATTTGATAGTGGAACACACAGACACTGCTGGAAACGGGATCATATTGATTCCCTAAGATTGTGGAGTTTTTAAACTAAGAGCTTTTCATTTCTTAACAAATAAAATTGGAGCTTTAAGTAAAGAGTACTTATGAAATGATATATAATTATAGTGAGTACAATGTTTTCAATTTGATTGTATTAATTATTTATTCAGCAATTTTTTTCCTCAACTAATGTATTTCAATAAAAATATTTTATGTTAGTGTTTTATGTAAGAATGTGAGTGAACAAGCTCTAGTTCAACATTCTCTTGGGAGAATTAAGTCTACCCGCATTTGCATGGATGGGGAGTGAAAAACATCCAAGAAAAACCATCCTCAGTACATCCAACCGGGTTTGAACCTCAATCTTCTTGTCATCTGCAGTCTAGTATATTGAGAAAGCGATGCCATTTCCCATGCCGCCACCAAAGCAAGTCTCATTATAATTATGTGTTATTGTTTGGTAATTTTGAATTATTTACACCCATTTCTGTAATAACACATTAGATAGTGAAGGGAATACTTTTAAATATAAATAAAATACCTACAGTCATGATTTTCTGTTGTATTGGGCAAAATTTCCTTCAGTTTGTGTAATGGTTAAACAGGTCCATTTTAAGAAAATGTGAGGTCTGAGGCAGAAAAATCTGAGCGCCACACCCTACCCCCCACTTGTACGGCAGTTTTTCAATTTTAGCATTACGCTGTTATAATATATTAATATGTACTCAGTACTTATGTTAATTAATAATTTCTTTGGTGACCTGGCGGTCTAGGGGTAAGGTGTCAGACTTCTATGCTGGCGGCCGGGGTTCAATCCTCGGTCCCGGCAAAGATTTATCTGATTACCAAACCCTTCCTTCCCCTCTGACAAGACATCTTGTGAATGTGTGGAATGCCAGGCCTCCACCGTGGTTCGGATTCCACGTTAAACTGTAGGTCCTCCATTTCATCTCACAATCACCCTACCATTATACATTAGCGTAAGTGCTTATAACCCGAGCGGGTAGTAAGACGCGGTGCTAATAATAATAATAATAATAATAATAATTTCTCATGTTTTATGGAATCATGATCAAGCCATTAAATGACTGTACTTTATTAAACGCAAATTAAGTTAACAAAAGTAAATTTGTTTGTACCATTGCACTGTTAGTTTTCTGTGTACAGACAGCGGTAACACAATGGTGACGTATTCTACTGTAATGCAACCCATTACACTAAAAACATTAGTCTTCAATTAAATAAAGTTAGGGTTTTCGGGAATCTAGAATGGAATCCTATTACTAAGCTAATACTTATTGCTCTTAATTATCTGTACACTATGTGATGGGAAATTTAGAATAAACACTGTATTTGAATTTAATAATTTTCGGGGGAAGTGTGTAGCCCTGGAATGGAGGCCCAAGGCAAAAGCCCCTTTTGCCCTCCCTGGATGCAGCCCTTAGGTTAAAACCTTACACTCCAAACCAAATATCTATCTTGGTTGGATGAGAAGGGTGGGTCAAGTAGTTCTACTACCTGCAAATGATTCCTCTACAAATAGTAAATAGGGCTTAATCTATCATTTGATTCTGTAAGCAATATATCATCGTAGTTCTGCATCATTCTGCTTCATGTTTCCATTAACCTTCATGCTTCAATATTTCTTCATTGTCTCCACCCCTCCCTTTTTCCCCTTCCCCCAACATCTCCTCCCTACTTTTTTTTTCTCTATTATTTTTTACTAAGTTTATGCACTTTATGTTATTTCCTCTAATTAAAATTTTGAATTCTTGCAGTTTGATAACTTCTGTGTGCACCATAATAATTATTGTCTAGTAATAGGCACTAGAATTAGTTGATTAGTACAGTTTTCATTGATCCTATTTTGGTTGATTAGGCCTACTAGACGGTTGTAACATAACCTTTTTAGTTTTTTATTACACAGTTGTAACACATCCTTTTAGGTTTATTATTACACAGTTGTAACACATCTTTAATTATTGATTATTAAACACAGTTGTAATACATCCTTTTTGGTTGATTATTATACAGTTGTAACACATCTTGTATGATTGATTATTAAACACCGTTGTAACACATATTTTATGATTGATTATTAAACACAGCTGTAACACATCCTTTTAGGTTGATTATTACACAGTTGTAACACATCCTTTTTGATTGATTATTAAACACAGTTGTAACACATCCTTTTAGGTTTATTATTTAACACATCCTTTTAGGTTGATTATTACACAGTTGTAACACATCCTTTTTGATTGATTACTACAGAGGTGTCATTCATCATATAATTGTTGATTCTTAAAGTAATGCATCTTATTTGGATAATTATTTATTATGCAGTTCTCATTTATCCGTTTTGGTTCATTTCCTACTGTACAGTAATTGAAGTGGTCTTTTGTTGTAAGATATGGATTTGGACATGTTCTGTGTCTTCAAATAAGACTACTGGATCAATGTGAACTTTATTAAACATTTGTTTGTTTTTTTTGGAAAGACAAAGTTTCACAACTTTAGAGAATTGGATATTTATTGTTTCTAATTACAGAAGAGTCTCGGAAACTCGACCTAATGTGGTGTGAGATGGTGTTGTGTTATTGAAATGTCAAGTTTTACGAATGAACTTGCATTAGATGCATGTTTACCATGCCATATTTACTATACATATAGTACAATATATTATGTGTTAATATAATGGTGTATATAGATACATGTAATATATGGAAATGCAGTACAGTAGGCCTACTGTATATATATTGTATTGATTTGAGTAGTTACTGAATTGTAAAACTAACAAACACAGCCCTTGTAAAAACACCACAGCACTGTCCCACTAGAGTTACACAAACAAATTGAAAAGTTATACAGTTGAATGACCTTGGATTGTGATGACTGGCACCAACAACTGTGTGCATGTGTGTGTGTGTGTGTGTGCATGTATGTGTGTCAAGTTACACGGAATGTCGAGTTATCGAGTGTCGAGTTTCCAAGACTCTACTGTACCTTAAATAAAGTGAAAAAATTACTTACTCGACCTCCCCTGTTTATTTTCAAAATCCTATCTTTAGAACCATCGAATGGCAAGGCTATGGCTATTGTTGCAATGTAGGTGGCCTATCCATAGTTTTGTAGACATTTCATTTTTTTTAAGTCAAAATGTGAAAGCAAATGCACACTTTTTGTTACTATATAAAGCATGTGCTTGGGATTCTTTGAAGGTAATCACACACATTAAATACTAGTTGTTTTGTTTTTATTGCCGCGTCTTACTACCCATTTGGGTTATCTGTTTATGTACTAATTTCGCTAATGGTTTGAGGGATTAGGAAGGTTATATTTAGAGGAAGTGTACCCGCATTTGTATAGAGGGAGAATGGAAAACTATCTTGGAAAAATCACCCCCAATACACCTTACCGAGATTTGAACCTTGATCTCCTCATCAACGGTAGTTTAGTCCAACATGAGAATAGCGTGTTAAGAGCATACAGCCACCGAAGAGGGTTTAAATACTAGTAACAAAATAAATGCAGGTTTACAGTGCCATTATGATAATTTATAGTTAGGTTTTATTCATTTCTTTTATTTAGCCTGGTTACCAAAGTCTTCTGATTTGTGGCAAAAAGTGACTAAAAGTAAGTTTTCTTGTAAAACCCGACAAAATGACCAAAAGTGAGAAAAGTGATTCATTTTTGCTAATTTGCTGACTTTTATAAGTAAAAACTTTCACAACAAACAATTTGTGGATTTTTTCTAAAATATTTATATAAGTGAAATACAAAATTATGAAAATAACTGTTTATAGTTTTCTGTATAGTAGCGGCATTGGTTGCCTTCTCTTAATAATGAAGGCAGTCAATGCTGTCATGTGTGTGTATTTATGCAGAAGTGTCTTCAAAATAAAAAATAAATTATTTTGAAACTAACATTTTGTATAATTTATTTTTTTTAAAAAACATTTAATTTAGTATTTATTTAAGTTATAATTTTTAGGTGGAAAGTTACAAAGAGATAAAAGTGTAGCTAAGTTTGTAGTATTTCATTCCTTTAACATTCCCTTTTGACACAACCATAAAACAAAAAACTTAGTTGTGTTATTAATATTGTGTGTTCTTTCAATGCCAGTTATAAAAAAAGCCAACTATATAAAATGATTCTTAAGGAAGTAATTATTAGAAGCTTTTGATACTAGCTCATGTAACTAAATATTTTTATATTATTATTATTAGCACCACGTCTTAATACCCGTTCGGGTTATATGCACTTACGCTAATGTGTAATGGTAGGTTGATTGTAAGATGAAATGGAGGACCTACAGTTTAACGTGGAATCCGAACCACGGTGGAGGTCTGGCATTCCCCACATTCACAAGATGTCTTGTCAGAGGTGAAGGAAGGGTTTGGCAATCAGATAAATCTGTGTCGGGACTGGGGATTGAACCCCGGTTGCCAGCACAGAAGTCTGACACCTTACCCCTAGACCGCCAGGTCACCATTTTTATAAAGGTTGACATAACTTCCAAACTAGGTTTGCAATGTTTAGGTGTTCCAAAAGGCTATTTGTAAAGAAAACGATGGAAGTGATATTGAGTTTAAACCATACATAACCAAGTGGTTCTCGATCTGTCAACAAAAATTAGGTTTATTTTGGGTTTCTTCTTTTAAGTAATAATATCTAAAGAAAGAAAAATCAACTCTGCCATTATTTTAAAAAAAACTGTTCTTTTGTGTTAGTATCACTTAGAAGAGCAATCTGTTGTCTATAAATAACACAAAACTTCCAATATATATTTTGTTAATTGTTCGATGCAAATAGGTCCATTATAAAATCAATTATGTTTAAACAATGTATTGAGTTTTTGAACACTACAGATATTTTTTTATATAAATCCTGATATCTCCTTGCATCCCAGATCAAAAAGTTATCGCAAACAAAACATCCCAAAACTAAATTCTGCATCAAAGTGCTTGTCTGGCTTATCTTTGTTTAGTTACATTCGTGAAGAGTTAAGGTGAGGAAGATAACATTTTGAATAAATGTACCTGTGTTTGTATGAAGGTAAAGTGGAAAAACATTTAGGAAATACACACTCAACCTGGACTTGAACCTTAACCTTCTTGCTACAAGTATGACATTAAGTCAGTGTTGGGATTTTTGAATAAATAAACCCACAAGGTTGTGTTCTTTACACAAATGCTAAGACAAGAGCAATGGTCCGTTAATGTCTTAGTCACCAGCTTCAGTGGCTGTATGGTCTAACACGCTACCTTCGCAATATTATTATTAGCACCGCGTCTTACTACCCGTTCGGGTTATACACACTTACGCTAATATGTAATGGTAGGGTGATTGTGAGATGAAATGGAGGACCTACAGTTTAACGTGGGATCCGAACCACGGTGGAGGCCTGGCATTCCTCACATTCACAAGATGTCTTGTCAGAGGTGAAGGAAGGGTTTGGTAATCAGATAAATCTTTGCTGGGACCGAGGATTGAACCCCGGCCGCCAGCATAGAAGTCTGACACCTTACCCCTAGACCACCAGGTCACCTACTACCTTCGCAATAGAATGAACTGCCGATGACCGAGATATAGTGGTTCAACCCCTGAGGGTTTACCGAGGATGGTTTTACCTAAATGGTTATTCACTCTCTCTTTCTGTGGAAATGTAGGTACACTTCCTTTAAATTCAACCTTCGTCACACCTAAGCCATTAGCATAATTAGTACATAAGCATATAACCCAAAGAGATAGTAAGACAAGGTGCTAAAAAAAAATCTAGGTTAATTTTAATTAATGGAAATGGTTAAAGCCTTAAAATTTAGAGTAAATACTTATGCTTCCTACATATAATGCCCAGTTTATAACCAGTCACACTCGCTTAACAGACGTGCACTCAAAGCGTACTCGCAAGGCTTGCTGTGTTTGTTTTCCGACTAAACAAAGTATATCTCCAATAAAATGTCAGCAACAAATTTCAACCAATATGACTCCCCGATAGTCAAGTTTACAAATTCGAATTAAATAGAAGCAATTGATATTGTAGTGATATCGGTTTATCGCGCCTCACTTTTGGGAGTCAATTGTATTGCTTGTACATATTTCAATTAAAAGATTTTATATTACTGCATACTTGTGATACTGATGTGATTTATTTTTTATAATGTGTTGGACTGTGAGCAAGATCATCCTCACCTCCTCACTCCCTTAAGCCCGTATCACATGACACTAGCTCGTACTAGAAATCAAGTGTGCTAGCTAGAGACTAGATATCTGTATACTAGCTAGTATAATAGAAACAGGACTAGAGTATTCACACGCTGCTAGTTTGGTACTAGGTTCTAGTGCAAATATTTATGGAACTTCAGAGATTAATTTCGGGTGCAACAGCTGCATTAATTGCTAATAAAGATATTGAAAAATATGAGAGGGAGCCTAAGAAAAAGAATATGGACACGGGACTTGTTGGGAAAGACGAAATAATGGTCGCAGGATGCTAAATATGATACATTCGGAGGTTAGGTAGTATACATTCGGGGTGACACAAACGTTTAGTATCTCCCTAAATTTGTATTCATTTATTTACGATGTGGTCAGAAGCCCCTAAGCCCATGGGTGTCCAAGTACAGTATCCTTGATTCACAAATGTTCTTTTTTAAGCCTACACACACTTTATATTCTAG
>CABFOV010004613.1:0-21334 GCA_902141375.1 Timema poppense | reverse complement strand
CCCCCCCCCCCCCAGACCCCAGTTTGACGACCCTAAAAGTACCCCATAAATTATTGGTTTTATAAACATATATTTCAAATGAAGGAGTTATATATTAATAATTCTACCTTTTTACAATGATAAATTATTTCGTATATCAAATATTTGTGGAGATGTGATCAAAATTAAACATTTCAAATTAATTTTCATGGGAAAATCAAAGCTACCTTTTTGTTTGTAATGTTAAAGAGTCTCCAGATACAAATTTTGATTATGATCGTCGAAGAGAATTTTGAGAAAATCTATTTTTTTCTATTTTTGCACTTCAGTAATTATTATTATTTATCACCGCGTCTTACTACCCGTTCGGGTTATACGCTTTAAGTACTAATTACGCTAATGGATTAGGAATTGGGAAGGTTGAATTAGAGGAAGTGAACCCGCATTCGCGTGGAGGGAGAATGTAAAATAATTTAGGAAAATCCATCCCAGTTCTCCCGACCGAGATTCAAACCTCGATCTCTCCGTCCTCAGCAGTCGAGCTCAACACGACTTGCGCGTTAGCTAACTACGCCACCGAGGCGAGGCGAGAGTTGGATATCTAATATAAAAAATTTAATGAAAAAATCCTTGAGCGAAGTTTATGAAAACCATAGATATCAAGTTTGAACCCGATTGATAAAATGGTTTCGGTTTTTATAGTTTTGTGCCCAGGACCTTAGGTTTGGTTACACCATTAAATGTGTGTATGTATATATATTGTTCTTTCCAGTCAACAAACTATTAACATCAAAACAACAACAACAAAAAACCGATAAGAAGTGGACTGTAATCAATATAACACCGTGATAAATGCTTACCTCTACTAAATGAGGTTCCGCGACAATGGAGGTTTACCTTATGGGTTGGCATAGGAAGGAATAGGGAACCAGGCATTAATTCGTCGGCATCTCTCGAACCTTAGGTGTGGTTTCAAAGAGGCCCCTTTAGGGACTGAATCACCGACTCACACATAAACAATGATTTATAAAGCAAAAGATGTAAGCGTCATAGCAGACACCCAATGCGTATAGTGTCCCACGCTGAACTAACTCTCGAAAAGCAAACGAACTTCCCTCCCCCTTTCTTTCCACTCTCAAAAAAAGGAGGGAAAAACTCAAAAACTGATGGAATCAAAGAACAAAGAACAACTAACACATACAAACCAATTAAAATAGTGAACTAAGTTAAAATGAACAAGCTTAGACAAACTATTACACAAATGCTATTTTACAATATTAAATATATACAGTTCAGTCATATATACTTTCAACAGCTACCAACAATAAGTTGATGACGAAAGGTGTAATAGTTGGTATTTTTCGACAGAATTTTTGAATCAGTGGGCAAAACCAATTTTTATCCTTAAAAATTTTCATTAAAATTTTCATCATAACAATCCAAAGCTAAAAAAAAGTACGGAACTCTGCACGGACTCTTGTTCCATTGTTTAAAAATGGAGATTACTCAAAACTCATAATAAATTTGAATATTTAATAACTAAAATTTCTTTTTTCAAATTAAGCTCTTTATGAAGGATCAAGGTCCTTTTGCACGAACTCAACCAGGCTATTATTTGAACGTACGTGATTATATTGGTGAGCTTATAAGACTCAAAGATCGACTTTTAACATCGATGGAGTTTCAGGGCTCGAATCCTGTTCATGTGAAGTGAGGATGGTTTTCCTGAAATTATTTTACACCCTCCCTCCACGCAAATGTAGCTACATTACCTCTAGATTCAACCTTCCTAATCCATACCACATTAGTGTAATTAGTACATAATATGTGTACAACCCGAACGGTTATTAAGACGCTTTGCTAAAAAAAAACTTTTCTATAAAAATCGAAATGTGTTAGCCGCCTCTGCACAAGCGAAAGTTTTTGTTTCTCTACTGTATTCCATTTAGTTTCTCTTTCTGTAACGCGCATGCGCACAACTTAATGTGCCATTATATCCACACACGTTATGCTCGTCACTTGAACGGCCGCCATGTTGAATGACGTCATTAACCAGACCAGTACTGGGATCGAGATGAGCGCTGCGAGCGGGTCCTTTCCAAAGATTCTAGTTCTACTGCTCCCCTTCCTCTTTCTCTATACCTGCGTCAACATCGACAACCACTTCACGAAACGCTAAAAAAGAATAACGGATCAGTCGCAATCGAGCGTTTACGTCGAGAAGTCTGGGAGTAACACTTTCCCAGTCTTTTCACAATCGATATACGTAATGGCGGGCTACCATATGTTCGCTCCTGTGTTGTTTCTATTGGGGATTGTCTCGGAATTAACCTGCCGCGCTTATAAATTAGACAAATATTCGTTGCTTATGCCGAACGTGAGGCCTACCACGGTGAGTGTTTGTCTCTTTCATGGTTTTAAACAACAACAAAAAAACACCTGTCCTGTTGTGATAGTGTTTTTAAATGTGATTGAAGCAGGTGGGGAAATGACAGTCTGCCGCTGGTTTTACCAGAGCTGTGTAAACAATAACATGGCAGCCACGTCGATCTTTTATCATTGTTTCAATACTGATTCTTTAATATATTTGCACCGATGGCAGGGAAGGGGGCAGACATTAAATAGGTCCCTTTTCCCATGAATGAACTTGTTTGGAGGGCATAATGTTGGCATATTTTGGGGAGGGGGCAGACCTTAAATAGGTCCCTTTTCCCATGAATGAACTTGTTTGGAGGGCATAATGTTGGCATATTTTGGGGAGGGGGCAGACCCTAAATAGGTCCCTTTTCCCATGAATGAACTTGTTTGGAGGGCATAATGTTGGCATTTTTGGGGAGGGGGCAGACCTTAAATAGGTCCCTTTTCCCATGAATGAACAAATTTTTGTGGCATATGCCACTTTACCCAAGAATGAACATGTTTGAGGGTGCAAAATAATAATCCCTTTACCTATGAATGAACATATTTGGGGAAGGGGGATAATATTTGAATACTTTGGGGAGGGGGCAAACATTAAATAGGTCCCTTTTCCCATGAATGAACTTGTTTGGGGGACATAATATTGGGCCCCTTTACCCACGAATGAACATATTTGGGGAAGGGAGATAATATTGGGTCCCTTTACCCATGAATGAACATTTTTTGGTGGGGTGGAGGGGATATATTATTGGCATACTTTGGGGAGGGGGCAAACATTAAATAGGTTCCTTTAGTCATGAATGAACATATTTAGGTGTGTGGGGGAGCAGGAGGGGGTCAGCTAGTATATAGGCACCCATGAATTAACCAATGAATTATACATTTATATTAAACATCAGCTTTTATCGGTAAATTTTTAAATCTACTCTTATAAAAGTAATACTTTTCCAGTGTATTAAATATATTTGAGGCAATACACGTCTCCTTAAAACATTAGTCATGACACTCTTAAGGTTGGATCGGAGGGAACACGATGCGATGTCAGTCATTTTTATAGTTTTTATAACCGCTTACTACCGTTTTTTTTTAGAACCTCGTTGTAATATCCTTTAAGGTTATATATCTATGTACTAACTACTCCAATGTGTCATGGATTAGGACTTGAATTTAGAGGAGGTCCACCCGCATTTGCTTGGAGGGAGAGTGAAAAACCACCGTCAGTACACCCGACAAGGATCGAACTCCAGTCTCCCCATCAAAGATATTTGTAACACCTTGACCCATGCAACCACCGAAGCGGGTTTATTATAATCTCAATAGTGTTTGAATATTTTTAATGAGCATCACGTAATTTGACCAAGACTTTTTATCTAACAAGTTTCTCATCAAATCTCAGTACTCTCATGACAAATTTTTTTAAAAGTGTTGTTATTACTAAAACTGTTAAAATACTGACATTAGCTCATTTCTTAAATCCCACCGTAAACCTTAAGAATCTCTGAGGAGAAATCACTCAAATGATATGTATACTCCATTCACGGTAGGAATTACTCTCTGAAAGGTCTTTTTTCCTAACTTTTTATCACATGGTCAATATCGTGCGCCTTCCCCTCCCCCCTCAACCCCCCACGAGATGTACCACTGAATAACAAATACCGTATTTAATATTAACTTTTTAAAAATTTATGAATTACATCTTGAAAGATGTACATATTAAGCTTCACTTTTTCACACTTTCTCAAACCAGGGCTTCCAACTGATTTTTTCTTAAAACCTAAGATCCTGATATATTATTATTATTAGCACCGCGTCTTACTACCCGTTCAGGTAATACGCACTTACGCTAATGTGTAATGGTAGGGTGACTGTGAGATGAAATGGAGGACATACAGTTTAACGTGGGATACGAACCACGGTGGAGGCCTGGCATTCCTCACAGATCCTGATATTAAAACTGACATTTGGGAACAGAACATTTTTACAATATTTCCCTTACACCGAGGCTAAAAGGCAGTGAACTCATTCATTTATTTTTAGCAAGGGAAATCGTTGAGTGTATATGTACTACATATACACTCAACGGGGAAATCACCCAAGTGGGGTGGAGCCGTGCCCCCCCGCTCCCCCTTTGGGGCACTGAGAGTAGCAGAAGAACAATAGCTACCCCCTACTACGGCATCCCTTTCCATCTTAGTTGCAGTGAATGTGGATTTACCTTCCATTTAAGTAAAGAGAATAGGCCTATAAAGTCAATTTATTTTATCAGTCTTACAACTTTGTTGTGAAAAATATTATGTTTGAGTATTCATACATTAACAAAATAATGATATTATTCTACATAAATGCCTATGAATTACTAAAAAACAAAAAATTCAACGTATGGAATTTATAATACTATAAAGCCACATGGCTGCCTCACTCACTCACTGACATTAATGTTTACCCACTTCCAAATGAGATAGAAACTTAAAATTTGGCAAACTTATAGCTTCTAGCCTGTAACCGACGGGAAAATTCCAAAAAGTTGAAGAAATTTTTTTTTTTAACCCCTGAAAAAATTCAAAATGGTGGAGCAACTTTAAAGTCGGTGCGGTATATACAATACAATACCGGTAACTTAAAATTGTAACGTTCAAAACAACGCTGGAATTACATTAGTTTACATCCACTTGCAAAGAAAACTTACTGGGGGTTTGTAGGCGGAGCCCCCAACGAATAAAGCTAGTATTATACCCCATAAATAGAAAATAACACACGAAAAAATCACCTGTAAAAACAAATTTTCACACGCAAGAGATCATAAACAGAATTTATTTGTAGGCCTACACGAGCATTGTTCCTGACGTACAAAAAAGGATGAGGCAGAGCCTATCCAAATTTGGACCTTGTCTAAATGTTTATTATTATTGGTATTATTAAGGTGCCTTTTACTGTCTCTCGACCCCTCAGAGAGAAGTATTGTGATTTTAGAAAAAATCTAATTTGAAATTTTGATAAATGTTAACGTTTCATGACTCTCCTAAATCCAAAAAGTAATTTTCGCGATGTTCATCTGCCTGAATTTCTGACTAAAGCCGAAATCTGTTCGGGTTTGCTAGTTAGTTGCTCCAGAAAATTTTTAGCCTTTGTTTTAAAATTGTGTAAAAGGAAAAAAACATGTATAAAAAGAAATTTTATTCAAAAACTTGATAAAATCTTAACAAAAAAAAAGTTTTCACCTACTTTAACTTGAATTGTTACAGTTCAAGAGCGATCTATTCATTTAAAAATGAAATCCATTCTTCTTGTTTTAATTTTCGCAAAAAGTTCAATAATTTTCTCCTTAATCTCTGGATGACAATTGAGGATATTTTTCTTCATTGAAAGTACTGCAAGTGCATTTAGTCTTTCTGTTAAATAAATCAACCGAGAAAAAAAAATGAATCAAATAGAATAGCTGGAAGCAGAATAATAATCTAATTATACACTCTTCTACACTTTATCACATTCAAGAATATGGTACACGGTTTTTAATCACAACACACGCTGAGTAAGAAAAAAACTTCCTTCTGCCATAACGCCATAGCCGGCACTGCGAAAGCAACAGTGCTCTCTCTACCTGGCAGTCCCGTCTTCCTCCCCACCCCCTCCTATGTGCGCATGCGCACAACAGTCAAATACCACGTCGCTGGCACTGTGAAGCGCACAATTCCATACAAAGATTTTTGTATATTTTTTATAAATTGGGGGATGGCTACTGAAGTACAGACATTAAGCTTAAGGAATATACATTGTACTACAAAAATACAGAAAGAATTAAAGAAAAGGGGATTCATTATATTAAATGTTATCGATAATATCAAGTGTAACGAGTGGTGCTTAAAAAAACTTTTCTCCCGAGTAAACTAAAGTCCATTCGCCGTAGGAGTGAAGGTAATTTACAACTAGCAAAAGTTGCTATAGCTACTCTCATGTATCCATACGCCAAACTATATTATCTGCAAGACTCTGTTGATTTGTTGTCATTTTCGGCAAACAAAACTTGCACAACAAACCATTTGATTTTAATAATATTTTTATTTTAACCAGACGAAACGAAGACCGTTGATGACGTAATACAAACGGTGTGCGATTGTGTTTATGCGCGTTTGCTTACAAAAAAAAAGTTTTATTTTAAACTAATATTTTATATGGCTTTTTCTCTTAGTTATAAAAAAAATTATGTATTTATGTTGGTGGCCAGTTATAACGCGATCCACGTGTCAATATTTTATTATTATTAGCACCGCGTCTTACTACCCGTTTGAGTTGTACGCACTTACGCTAATGTGTAATGGTGGGTGATTGTGAGATGAAATGGAGGACCTACAGTTTTAACATGGGATCCGAACCACGGTGGAGGCCTGGCATTCCTCACATTCACAAGTTGTGATTAATACACGTCTTGTCAGAGGTGATGGAAGGTTTTGGCAATCAGATAAATCTGTGCTGGGAGCAAGGATTGAACCCTTTACTCCCAACACATGTCTGACACCTCACCCTTAGACCGCCAGGTCACCCGTGTCAATATAATACTCTGTAATTTATTATTTCATGCACTATTATATCGTTTGTTGTCACAACTTCGAAAACAGAAAATAGTTTTATTAAAATTGATTATTATTTCTATAAGTTATGAAAAACCCAATTATACAGCTATCCTTGGAAAAGTATTATTATAAACATTTAATAACACTTTTTTATCGATAATATTATAGTATTACTAAACAAAAACAAAAAATTATGTGCATACCCGCCTCAGTGGCGTAGTTGGCTAACGCGCTTGTCGTGTTGAGCTCGACTGCTGAGAACGGGGAGATCGAGGTTCGAATCTCGGTAGGGTGAACTGGGGGTGGTTTTCCCTAAACGGTTTTCCACTCTCCCTCCACGCAAATGCGGGTTCACTTCCTCTAATTCAACCTTCCCAATTTCTAATCCATTAGAGTAATTAGTACTTAAAGCGTATAACCCGAACAGGTAGTAAGACGCGGTGCTAAATATTATTATTATTAATTATGTGCATATAAGATAACATTAGTGACTTTTAAGAGCGTTCATCTTAGCAGGCCCATCTCGGCTCGCGCGAGGTTTGGGAGTAAAAGGGAAAATAAAAGACGTACGATCTTCCAGAAAGGTGTGCAGTATCATTCGTATTTGAATGATTACTCGACATTTTCCGTGGTGACGCTGGGGGACAAAGCGACCAAGTTTCTTGTTAATAACTACAGTATGTCTCTATTAAGACAGAATGAAGATTTGTGCACAGTGATTATCTGTGAAGCAATTTAAAATGGTCAAAAACGGCCTTTTCAATGCAGCTTTCATCCAAATATCCTATATATTATTTATATTGTAAACATCCCTTTTTCTCAATTAATACAAAGCCTACAGAGATGAATAAGGTATCAGTGGATAGGATTTTCTTAACCAAATTCTGACATAGCATACTCAGTTTACGTTAAAACACATTGTTTGTTTAAAGTTTAATTTAAAAGAAAAAATCTAACACTATATTTGAATAAATTGCCTAAAATAAACTCTCCTTACTATTTTGTGTATACACTTCGCTGAGTATTTAATTTCGACACCCCAACAAAAGACCAAATCTTTTTTTTTTTGTAGTGGGGAGGGGAAGGTTGAAAGTGTGAAAGCTTCGAAAGGGTTTACTGGTAATTTACTATTTCAACAATGTTCAGTATTAGGAACTTCTATCAACTCTTTATCTCCATTAATGTTTAATCAGAAATGATGTACGTGTAATATAATAGTGTTCGTGTGCATTCTCGATATCCAGCCTTCTTTATCACAGGGTTGATTGGCATGTCATCCACTCTCTTAATCAAGGTTCATAATAAAGAATCTTCTGATAGCTTTCACTTAACTACACTTCAGTGGCGAATCGACTGTGTGCGTTAGTAATTATATCTGCTTCTGTACCAAGTCTCAAGTCAACAAACTAAAGAGGCCATCAACCTGTCAATTTACCATCTTTTAACCGCGTTCTCTACTTAGAGATTTCAAAGATATTTTGCAAAGCAGGTTGCATCTTAACTGTATGCATCCACGCACTAATCACACTTACCTCTTCTTCTGACGAGTTTACACACTCACTTTGCTATTTGCTCCTTGAAAACATTGACTTGCTTTTTAAAGCTACCTTTTTTCTTGTTTCCTATTCTAGATAGACATTTGTTACCACGGACTTTTTTTAATCTACATCCTGGCCGGCCGGGGTTCAATCCTAGGTCCCGGTAAATATTTATCTGATTACTAAACCCTTCCTTCACCTCTGACAAGACATCTTGTGAATGTGGGGAATGCCAGGCCTCCACCGTGGTTCGGATTCCACGTTAAACTGTAGGTCCTCCATTTCATCTCACAATCACCCTACCATTACCCATTAGCGTAAGTGCGTATAACCCGAACGGGTAGTAAGACGCGGTGCTGCTAATAATAATACATCCTGGCAGTGAGACTCCTTCAAGCAATTATTTTTAAATAAACCAAAGAGCCAATATTGTAGATGATTTATAAAAAAATACATTTACAAAAAAAATTTCAAGATAAAGAATAATAATTTAGTAACACTCTAGGACTATTTTTAGAATTATTTAATAATCATTTGTTTTGTTTCAACGTTATATTTTTAAACTCCCAGAATAAAACGTTAATTCATTAACATGGGCTACCCGCTTCGATGGCGTAGTTAGCTAACGCGCAAGTTTCGTGTTGAGCTAGACTGCCGAGGACGGGGAGATTGAGGTTCGAATCTTACTCGGGTGAACTGGGGGGTTGTTTTTTCCTAAATGGTTTTCCACTCTCCCTCCACGTAAATGCGGGTTCACTTCCTCTAAATTCAAACTTCCCAATTCCTAACCCATTAGCGTAATTAGTACTTAAGCGTATAACCCGAACGGGTAGTAAGACGTGGTGTTAAGTATAAGTATACATCAACTAGGGAAATCCTATCTTGAGCTGCTGTGACCTGAAGCTTAGCTAGCCCACTCTGTAATTTGAACCCTGGTGGATTTAGGATCACGGCTTTGAATCTTAGCACGGCCAAAAAATGATATACAGTAATTGTGAACTTGTGCTCACTCCCTTGATAAATTTACACCTCTAGGGTTTGTTGTTGTCTTTGTCCTGAGATGTTGGTGGATAAATCGCTGATAAACTGTAAACTGGCAGTAAAGCTTACTAACAAACACACCTGCTTCGGTGGCCGCATGGTCTAAGGCGTCATTTGCGCCTGCTGGAGGGGTAGGGCTTTTCCTAATTGGTTTTTCCACTCTCCTTCCACGCAAATGTGGGTACACTTACTTTAAAATTCGACCTTCTTCATCCAGGACTCATAATCGTAGTTAGTACATTTGAGTATAACCTGAACAGCGAACAGGTATAGTAAGACGCGGTACTAAAATATATTAAAATAAACACAATTATTATGATTATTTTTAAAATAAAAAATTATTCTAAATGAATGCAAATATTACTTCTTCTGCTATACTCGGTGACAACATATAAGGAATCTACATGTCTTAAGGAGGAAACAGTATCGTCTCACTCCCTTGGATATATACTCGGTGACAACATCTAAGGAATCTACATGTCTTAAGGAGGAAACAGTA
This sequence comes from Timema poppense, assembly GCA_902141375.1. Classification (NCBI taxonomy): domain Eukaryota; kingdom Metazoa; phylum Arthropoda; class Insecta; order Phasmatodea; family Timematidae; genus Timema; species Timema poppense. Next base: position 11,291 of record CABFOV010004613.1, on the reverse strand, counting down.
TCGCCTCACTCCCTTGGATATATACTAGGGTACAACCTTTAAGGGAACGGCCTAAGAGGTGAGGGGATAGCGCAAGAAAATACTACCAATGTCGACAGTTTAATCTCTAAGGATTCGCCGTACTTTAAGAAAAACCTATTCATTCACAGGCTGATGGCAAAGATGTCAGCCAGCATTAGCCTTCATTTGTCTTGCGGGATGTAACTGAGGGGAGAAAGATTGTTTTTTCCTTTAGCATTGATGACCTTAGGGGTGGGGTGACCTTGGTACCCTGAGATTTTCTTTCTTTATATATGACAATTTTACGAAATTATATGAGTTGAAAACTGATAAGATTTTAATTTAAAAACAGAGGTAAGCCAATTCATTTCATAATTATATGATATGTGCAAATTTCTATCTTATTCTATGAGAGTATTTTATTTTTTAGTTTGATTAAACATCCCTTCTCTAGCTGCCCCTGTCCATCTCCACCCACAACCACTGAAGTAAGTGTGGGTCCACCATTGTCCTGTAAAGGACATAAAGTGCGTTTTACACGGATGTTTATTATAAGCTAGATCTGACTACCTGTTCTTCGCACTAGATTAGGGTAACCATTTCACACTCTTGCCAATTCGGGACAAAAATTATAAAATATAATAATCAACATTAACATTATTAAAACATGTTTTTATCGTGCATAGGTGACCTGTTGGTCTAGGGGTGAGGTGTCAGACATCTTTGCTGGGGGTCTGGGGTTCAATCCTCGGTCCTAGCACAGATTTATCTGATTGTCAAACCCTCCCTTCACCTCTGACAAGACGTGTATTAATCACAACTTGTGAATGTGTGGAATGGCAGGCCTCCGCCGTGGTTCGGATCCCACGTTAAACTGTAGGTCCTCCATTTTATCTCACAATCATCTTATCATTTTATTACACATTAGTGCGTATAGCCCCAACGGGTAGTAAGACGCAGTGTTAATAATAATAATAATAATAATATTGTGCATAAAAATTATCAGAATAAATATTCACAGTAAGTAAGCAAATAGCCAAGGAAAAATCTACGAAATCACTACTAAAAATCATACAGATACAGTATTAAATATAAGCATAAATAATTCTTACTTGAGGAACTAAAAAATGTAATATAAAAACACTATATTTTAACTAGGTCTATATTTTCTAAATGATTTTTTTTTTAAATCGTCACTGCTCTCAATTTTGTTTTTGAACTCTTCACAAAAGTTCACTCAATTGATTACATCTGGTTATAATCATTGCTTTTAATGTTTCAACGATCAGTTGGGTTTTTATGCGCTCCACAAATTATTAACTATGTAAGACATTCTTTCTGCGGCTGTATTTGTCCCTGGAGGGCTTCTCGCTAACTTCTCAACCTTGCCTTTGTTCAATGAGTGAACCAAACAAGACGACTTTTCTTTTTTTCTATTGTATCCTGACTCTTGAGGTCTAATCTAGTGTATCAAAGCGCGCGATAGACCTGACACGCGTTAACAAAACATTATTATTATTATTATTAGCACCGCGTCTTACTACCCGTTCGGGTTGTACGCACTTATGCTAATGTGTAATGGTATGGTGATTGTGAGATGAAATGGAGGACCTACAGTTTAACGTGGAATCCGAACCACGGTGGAGACCTGGCATTCCCCACATTCACAAGATGTCTTGTCAGAGGTGAAGGAAGGGTTTGGTAATCAGATAAATCTGTGCTGGGACCGAGGATTGAACCCCGGCCGCCAGCACAGAAGTCTGACACCTTACCCCTAGACCACCAGGTCACCTTGTTAACAAAACAATTAAATCAAATCTAGTATATTCAAAACAGGACGATTTTCAAATTCCGAGACATATACAAATACGGGACATTGTGCTAAAGTTCGGGACTATCCTGACGAATGGTCACCCTACACTAGGTTTGTTTTATAATACGCATCGTTGGCCCAATGAGAACCCGTTAAGTATAAACTGAGGAAAATGCCAAAAAGTAGTGTTTTGTTGATCCCATCTTGAAATAAAATGTCGGACCTGAATTTTAAATTAGCCTATGTATTAACTAGACACCCGAAATGTGTCCATGCGAAGATGCAGAACAATCGGTTTAGTGGTTTTCGCGCGACAGACAGACCTGTACCTGGGTCAACGAGTGAAAATGAAGCTGAATGTTGGAGAGACCAACAGCGTGGATGAGGAGTGAGACAGGGATGTTGTTTGTCACCCAGTCTCTTCAACTTGAATGGAAAGTGGCTGGTTAGGGAAACCCTGGGGAGACGTTGCAATTTCAAGATAGGAGGACGTGTCATCAGGGGTGTTGCGCTGGGAGAAAAGGGGTGTACCCCCCAATGTTGGTTAAAAGCTTGAAAGTTGGGAATTTTGTGAAATTTAAGATCTGGAGTTGGGAAATTCTAGGCTTATTTTGTACCCCATTACTTTCTATTATGAAAGTCCTTAACCACATTCTTGTACATACAAATTTAAAATTTCCCAACTGTTGATCCCAACTCTACAAAAAATCCCAACTTCAAAAAACATCAAACATTGAAAGGAGATTCCTTCTGTAGTAAATTGTAGAAAGTATAGTCAAATCAAGTAGTGCCGTTGTCAGTAAGAAGAAACAATGTCCGGTGAGTGTATGTCAAATGCGGCATAGCAACGAATCACAAGGGAACATGAGCTGCCCATTTGCAAAATTTCATTCAGCCAGCAATGCTTGAAGTGGCAACATTGGCAGCCAATGTTTTATTTATGGTTTAGTGTTTTTAGTTGTGACTTTCGTGGCTGCTAGAATGTCACAGTTTTATAATTCAAATTATCATATGTTGTACAGTCAATGCCTTAATTAGGGCTTTAATAAATTTTGAAGGCATAAAAGATGTGAATGTTACGCAACATTTTATTGTATTACTATCGAAAGCTCTGACTGATGAAATGAGGACATTGAGGTTAGCGTTAATGTTTGGCTTCTGAAATACACACTAATTTTTCTAGCAAGTATACATACTAGTTTGAATTGAACCGATGTATCTTATTTCATTGTTTATTAAAATAGGCTTTCATGAAAGCAATTTAAATAAGCTCAAAGCAACAATGGAGGAAGAGGAGTAATAGGGCTGTGTTACATTGTTACAAATCTTATAATTTTTCATTTGATTAAGTAGACTACATTAAACAAAACTTTTTTTTTCACGCTTTAACATTTTCAAATTTTGGATAAATTTTTAAATTCGTTATTTAGTGTTCGATTTGCATGAAATTTCGTATAGCCATGCTGATTTCGAATTTGCCATACCTTATTTAATAAATTTTCAGGGGAAGCCCTTTCACCCTCACGCGCTAAATTACAACAGGTTTTGAATAGTTTATTGACGTACTAATATTAACATTTTAGGGCAACTTCCATGAGGACATTGTTAAATATTGCTTGCAAATGTGTTATAATAAAGCAGTCTTTTCCAACTTGGGGGGCGGATCGTGTTTTGGGTGGGGTCACAATATATCGGCTTAAGCTTTATGTTTACTTTCTTAAGGATTTTAATGATGAGAAGAAGACGAGAAGTTCTAATAGAAACGTAAGTTGTCCAAGTGCTAAAAGTGACCTTGTTACTGCTTATGTTCCTTTTGTCCCTTCCATTCTGATAACTTATTGCGGACTTGTTTACTGTGGCAGCCTTGTAACGCTGCTAGCATAATATAAAAATTACCCCCCAACCCCGGGCTTGTTGATTCTATTTTACTACATATTAGTCGCATATGATCATTATTATAAGATTTATAATAATTAAAACAAGCGTTAGTGGTCATGTAGGTTTAATGTCACGCTCTTTTGGTTTGGTTTGTTGGTGAAGGTGAAGTTAGGATTTTAATTCTGGCCAGGGGTAGTTTATCCTAATATCCCTCCAAGCAAATAAGTGTACATTTCCTCTAAATTGTACCTATACCACTGATATAGCTAATTGTAGATAGTCCGAGCTGGTAGTAATGCACAGTGAAAAAACTAAGAAATTGGGTTTGAACGCTTTTAATTTATCAAAGGGTTGCGATGGCCGCAGAGAGAAAAGTTTTCATAAACTACAAAATGTTGGAAACCACTGTATTAAAGCCACTTACATTTTTTAATCTAAAATACACGATTTGAACAATATCTGCAAATCCAAATAAGTTTATTTAAGCTTTATTGGATATTTATCTCAGATGCAGGTAAACTAAAATAAATAATAATTAAAGTCACACTGAAAAAAGCCATGTAGCTTTAAAAATCCACTATGACCAAATAAACAAGGCTGTCGTGGGGGGGGGAGGGGCTAACACCGCCCCCGAAATTATATGAACAAAATTACTTTATTTACGGTTCAAACGATATCAAAATTAAGATACAAGTACAAACTAGGGGGCTGTTTTACCATAAAGAGCACTTCAGAGAGATTCTAGAGGTGTTTAATATTAAGAATTTTGTCTGTGTTTCGGCAGTTATGGGGTTATGGTGTTATAAAAAAACACTTCAGATAGCTTCTAGAAGTGTTTAATATCCAGAATTTTTCATATCCAGCAATTATGGTGTTATGCTGCAAAAAAAACTCCAGATAGCTTTTAGAGGTGTTTAGTATTTGGAATTTTCCTAGCAGATAGCTTTTAGAACTGTTTATCAATTAGATTTTTTTATAGCTTCCAGCATTTGGGGGATGTGCCCCCCCCCCCTCTCTACTCCGAAACTATTGACAGGCTGTGGCCTTGAAAATAAATAAATACATTTTAAACTACAGTTGCCTAAAAGCTCGGTTCAAGGCTTGATTATCAACCCAAATTTTAAAAAAAATGGAAGCCACCTCCTGGCCCGCCCCCTACATTCTCATCATTGCCTTTCATGTACTATCCTTTGCTACATGGGAATTTTTCTAATTTCAAAATGCTTAGAGTTTGGATGGTTCCACCCCTCCCCCCTGCTCCTTCCAAACAATATTATTCGTACAACGCCCCAGCGTGTCGTCAACCCAATAAAATACTCAGATGACCTAGCATTTCTGGCCAGAAATAAAGACTAGTTGAAGGAAATAATGGACTGGCTGGTTGAGATAAGGAGTAGATATGGCATGGAGATCAATATTTAGAAGGCAAAAGTGATATTTTTTTAATGAAGAGCTGCTGAAAATTAAAAGGAAACCAGAAGTTGTTAGACATAGAGCAGTACTACCTGGAAAGTCTGCTAACAAAGGATGTCTACTGCACCAAGGAAATTCGGTCAAGGAAGGAGCGTCATGGCCAAGGAAGCTTTCAACAAGAAGAGGTTTTTGCTGACCAACAAATTGAGCTTTGAACTGAGGAAGAAATGGATGAAACGTTACATAGTGAGCATATAACTGTATGGAGCAGAAACTTTGTCTCTTAGGAAGATCAGAAGATGGAAAAGAAATACTTGTAGTGCTTTGAAATGTGATGCTGGAGAAGACTTGAGAATATCAGGTGGACATATTGACAAATGAAGTCCTAAGAAGAAGAATTGAGAGGAGAACCATTTTGAATGTGATTCTTCGGTGCAAAGCAAACTGGATCTGCCACATCCTTAGGAGGAACTATCTTCTGCACGACATAAAAGGCAAGTTTGAGGGAAAGAGGAGCTTAGGAAGAAGGAGGATTCAAATATTAGATGACTTGTAGGAAAGAAGAAACTTCTGGGCGCTCAAGGAGAAGGCATGGGAATAATAATAATAATAATAATAATAATAATAATAATAATAAAAATATAATAGCACCTACAGCAGCCCCATAGCTTCTTTGGTGCTGACTGACAGCTCACAGCTGACTTATGACAGTCAACATTTAGGTATATACCTAAATTTTTACCGTAAGAAGTGACAGCTGCTAAACACGTGTTTTTCCATACCATATAGTTCGGCGTAGGGATTCATAATTTGGTCTGGTAGCTTTTCAAAGCTGTCAGTAAACACCAAAGAAGCCATGGGGTTACTGTATTTATTTTTATTATAATATTAGGACTCTAATAAGAATACAGAGTAATCAACTTTCTTAGTAAGAACCACCATTTCTCTCCATTTATTATTTGTATTTATTTCATGACGTAACTTACTTCTCAGAAAAGATAATATTCGCTGTCTAAGTTCAGTTCAATAGCTTTTTCCCCCCCTCTGTTCGGGGGGTGAATAGAGAACGGGAAAAGCAGCAAGGTCATCTAATGGTTGTGACCTTTTATGCAAGTTGGAGTGGGTTGTCTGGCGACGTGCCAGCTGCGTGGTTATGATTGGACCTAGGATAACTTGACGAGAGAGGGATTCCCCCGTCACTCACGTAGTGCTCATGATCAGTGGCTTGTTTACAGGATAAGCAGAGCTTGTTCAAACTGTACCTGTGATGTGTTCTACTCACGATTGTCTACTTTACTTTACATCCATTATTGGTTCTGGCCTGTGGTCAGTTTTTTATCCAAGCCATTTATTTTCCACTACCGGCTTGCTAAGGCATTCGTAGCTTCATATGTCTTATAATATATTTTGAGGACGTTGCCTACTCATGACGTCACAGCCGGTCAAGCTAGGTTTCCCCACGTTAGTGAATTTACGTTTTACTAAGCGAGTCTTAAAGATATAATGTTGAAACAAAATCAATAAATTCTTAATTAATTCTGAAAATAATCTTACAGTGTCATAAAATTACTATTTTTAAAAAAATCTTTAAGTAGTTTTTTTGTAAACTTATTTTTTTTGTAAATCCTCTACCGCTTAGGCCATGAAAATTACGTGTAGGAATTTTCCTTACAAGATGTTAGATTAAAAAGTCCGTGGTATCATATGGCAATGTAGCATAGGAAACAAGAAATATGTGTATTTGAAAAGCATGTCAATGTTTTCAAGGAGTAAATACTAAAGTGAGTGTATAAACTCGTCAGAGGAAGGGGGAAAGCGTTATCAGCACACATACGAGAGCCCAACTTCTCAATTTCTTCCCTCTCTTTCTATTTGTTGAAATGTGGGCTTACCCTCTAACATTGATAAATTAAAGGCCGGGGACTGGATTTTGTGCCTGTCTTAGCCTTTACAACGTTGCCTACTTGAAGAATTCTAGGCTATTTTGCGAAGTGGGTTGCATCTTAACTTGACGCACCATGCAATTTGCCATGCCAGGAATTGAACCCGGGACCCTCAGCTCAGTAGACAAACACGTTATTGACTGAGATAAGGTGTCGAATACGATTGTCTACTCACCTACAAAAATTGGAAACAGGTTAACTCATAGAAAAGTGAAAAACGTTTGTAAAAACATTATTTTTTTTAAATCAGGGAAATTTTTAAATAGTGGAGTTCTGTAGCCACTCCGAGGGTCCAAATCCCAAGAAGTAAAGGATTGAATCGTTGAGGATTTTTACCAACACGGTCCTAAAAAAAAAACCGCATTCTTCCGGTGGTTGACGCAACCTGAGGACTGGCGTTCTAAAGCAGCGTTTTTCAACCGTAGCAGTTGTGCCTCGTGACTTTTCGAAAGTAAGCGAGAAAAAAATCTTAGGGATAAAATAATATTTTTTACAAAAATAAATGATCAACCCTATATTTTTTTTAAAAAAAAAGACCATTATTAGAATTTAAGCAATTGAGGTGTTTTATATAATTGATAAAATCTTTCCTTAAAAAACCGATGGTGTGCCTTAACAATTCTACTGCCTTGTTCAGGTTGCCGTGAGTTGGAAAAGGTTGAAAATCTTTGCTCTAAAGGTAAACGCACTTAAGTTATGCTCGGGCGGAAGTTCTCAGTACCGGCCGCCAAGCGTGTAGTTTTATTTCGAATGAAATCTGGATATAATAACAGTCCTTTAATACCCGTGTGGTCTACAGTTGTAAATGTCAAGAGAGACTATATTAACGCTCCTCTCTCGCAGTAGACTAGACTGCCGATGACAGGGAGATCAGGTCTCCTGGTCGGATGCACTGACGGTAGTTTTGTCTAAATGATTTTTCACTTTACCTCCACGCAAATGTGGATACACATACTCTAAATTAAACCTTCTTATTCCATAATATTATTATTAGCACCGCATCTTACTACCCGTTCGGGTTATACGCACTTACGCTAATGTGTAATGGTAGGGTGATTGTGAGATGAAATGGAGGACCTACAGCTTAACGTGGAATCCGAACCACGGTGGAGGCCTGGCATTCCCCACACTCACAAGATGTCTTGTCAGAAGTGAAGGAAGGGTTTGGTAATCAGATAAATCTGTGCCGGGACCGAGGATTGAACCCCGGCCGCCAGCACAGAAGTCTGACACCTTACCCCTAGACCTCCAGGTCAACTACTATTCCATAATACATTAGTGTAATTAGTAAATACTAAATAGTCGTATAGCCCGAACGAATAGTAAAACGCGGTGCTAAGAAAAATTGGCTTTATTCAAAATCAAGGTCGTTTGATATTTCATATATTTCTCTTGGCCATCGGGAACCCTTGAATAACAAAGTTTAGCTCTGCATTCTGGCGGTACAATATTAAATTATATTAACTACAGGAAAGACCTGCATCTGCAGGCTGTCCAATTATGTTAATATATTTGGTCTTTGTTGCAAGAGTAATAATTATTTCTGTGATAAAAATAAAAATTAAGATAATCTTAAATGAAACCCTTTCAAGGCTTTTATTCAAACGACGCCACTGATTATTAATATTATTTCTCGGGTATATTTTTGTTTACTCAATATCCCAGACTCTCGTATGGTTTCCGATCAACGAATCAGTTCAGTGAATGAACCATATTGCGCGCAAACAACCTGTTTTAGTGCGCCTGCGTGCCCACCTTTTTTCAAGAGGCAACAGATGTGAATCGATTTGTCTCCTACGCGTCTCGGAACGCTGACGTCATAAACTGGCTCGTTGCCATGGTAATCTATCCTTGGCGCGGGGGTACGGAGATAATAAAGTTATCGCGTTGGTTTATTTCAACTTATTGGATAGTCTTGATTGTATTTTTTTTATGAATAAACAAAAACATGATAAATTGTGAAACTGAAATACATGATACATCAATCCTTTAAAAAATACAAATACATTTATAGATAGATAGATAAAATGGAATCTCCACAAGATGCAAAGTACATACAGTCCACTTTTTATATTAAGATTTTTATCCGACAGTTAGAAACGTTTCTAGATCTATTTTCACGTATTCATACGTCAATTCGCGTGATCTGCAACTGTAATGTTTGATAGATATTATCAGTACAGTAGCCTTATGGCTTCTTTGGTGCTGACTGACAGCTCACAGCTGACAGATTTAAGCTTTGAAAAGTTACCAGACCGAAATATGTATCCCTACGCCGAACCATATGATCTAAAAAAACATGTGTTTAGCAGCTGTCACATCTGACGGTCAAAATTTAGGTATTATACCTAAATGTGGACTGTCGGAAGTCAGCTGTGAGCTGTCAGTCAGCACCAAAGAAGCCATGGGGCTACTGTACTTAGAAAATAACTCGAAAATATAGTAAAACATTATCAATTTTGATCGTAAAAAAACCTGTTTGTATTTTCTAAAAGGTGTATCATGTAAATTGGACTGTATCTGACCATTACCAAAACCACTATTGCCATTTTTTTTATCGGTGGTCTCATGGTTTAAGGCGTCAAGCTCGCAATAGACTGTATTGTTGTTGATTGTTTGCATTCTTCATTAAAGCAAGATTTAATGGCTATGGAAGCAATCGAATATACGTTCTCATACGGTTTTATGGTTGTGACAAAAAATTTCAAAAATAGTTCATTCTTCTCTAAATTAACCTCGAATGATTTATTTTTCTAGGAAAACGAACCAAATATATTTTGATGCATCAGATGCCAGATACACATTTCGAACAAAATCGTTAGAGCCATTTTTGAAAGATTTATCATTTCACAAAAATTAGTCATCAGTAGTTTGAAGGCAAAAATAAAAATCCGAGGTACCTATGCTCATAATTATAACATTTAAGTGTTGACGAAATCATCAAACCATTTTGGCCACAGCTCCAGGGACAACCAGACAGACAGAGGGATTGACAGAATTGTAAATCCCATTTTTTTTAGTTTGGGGCACATAAGACGTCAAGCTCCATCATTATCTCAAAATTAAATAATAATAATATCTAGCACCGCGTCTTACTTACCCATTCGGGTTATACGCTTTAAGTACTAATTACGCTAATGGATTAGGAATCGGGAAGGTTGAATTAGAGGAAGTGAACCAGCATTTGCGTGGAGGGAGACGGAAAACCATTTAGGAAAAACCACCCCCAGTTCACCCGACCGAGATTCGAACCTCGATCTCCCCGTCCTCAGCAGTCGAGCTTAACACGACAAGCGCGCTAGCCAACTACGCCACCGAGGCGGGTCTCAAAATTAAACATTTTCTCGATTTTAATTATTAATCATTATTTTTTTATATGAAAAAATACTTTATATTTTAAGTATATATAAACCATCTGTTCTGTCAATACACAATTTGCAATTTAAATAATGCTAGAACAGACACAACACCCAGTTCCTCATTTGTCAATTTATTGACGTAAAACTTTTTTTTTTCCAGCCTGCTCGTTTATCTAACGCGTCACATTTTCTTGTTAGACTGTATTTCTAGTAACGGGAAAACCGGGGTTTGAAACCAGGACCGGTGTACTGATGGTGTTTTTATTCCCCGCCCCCACTAAATGGTTTCCGACTCTCCTTCCATACAAATGTGTATACAATTCTTCTAAAACCCTACCTTCCTCGTCTCTATATCATTAGCGTAATAAACCAATGCGTCTGACTCGGACTAGTATGACGCGATGAATTAAAACGCAGTCGAATGTTTCCGTCTGGTTTATCTCACTTCCCTCGTCTTCTAAAGTATTGAACACACACAAGCGACGCATGCATAGTTAATTATTGATTTTAACCTGCTTCGGTGACCTCATGGTCTAAGACGTCACTCTTGTAACCGGTATATAGGGGTTTTATATGGCCCCCCCTCTCCCCGAGGGGTTTTTGGAATTATACATCTAATCCCCAAACTAATGGTAGTTTACTGAAGGGTAAAAAGAGAAAAAAAAATCAAATGTTCACTAAATTTGCTCTAACGATTTTGATTAAAATTTTATATTTAGACGGTGACCTGGTGGTCAAGGGGTAAGGTGACGGACTTCTGTGCTGGGGTCCGGTGTTCAATCCTGGGTCCCGGAACAGATTTGTCTGATTACCAAACCCTTCCTTCACCTCTGACAAGACATCTTGTGAATTTGTGGAATGCCAGGCCTCCACCGTGGTTCGGAT